>SNQJ01S0069433.1:30870-47783 GCA_010110895.2 Picea sitchensis
TTTGATGCCCCATCCCTTAAAAAGGTACTTAGTAATCAAGTGTGTTACAGTAGAGGTGTGTTTTTTTCTAATATTTAATCAGTAATTCCTTGAATTCTAGAAGATATGTATTTGTAAAATTACTATTCCTATATGATATTTTCCCTTCCATGTTTCCCAAAATTTTCCAAGGACAAAAAACATATTTAATTTGGTGGGGGGGAGACACAAATACCTTGTGATCCCATACTATTATACCATATTTTAATCCCCTATCCCATACTCTGTACCATATTACGATGGTGATCAACATGTTTCTCCCATACAACTATTGTTGTTCTTATAAATACCCTCATTTGATTTCCTTTAACACGTCATTGATTTTCATATTAGTGAACCTCCAAATTAGACTCTACCACTTCGAGGGTGTTTTACACATCCAAGGCATGCTTCAATACCTTTTAGAAAATTGTGTGTTGTTGTTCACTAGAAAACAATGAAAACTATGCATGTATGTGAAGGGATTCCAAGAAAAATTCATGACTATGTAATGAACAATCATGCAAGTAACTTATGTGAATAGTCACTGAACAATTGTACAAACATAATGTATGTAGTGTAAAAAACTATGCAAATTATATATGAATGATACAATATAAATATTGACTTTGGAATTTTTGTTTTTTTTAGTTTTTGACATAGTTGAGGGCCATGCCTATCCATTGGCATGAGAAGGACTATGATGTACTATAGGAATAGGTCAAGGATGATCTTGCTATGATACTTGAGCTCATCGAATATAGCCTACTTAAGTACTTTCACTTCCCGTTGTGGTGATCCAATGAGAATATGAAGCACAAGAATTATATGTGGTGGCCTAATCAACACGCCTTTGAGGTGTGAGGCTACATGCTAGAGTTGAGTTCCAACATAGACCCATACATCCTAATTGGACTCCCATTCAAGAGAGAGATACATGAGCTGAGGCCTAGCATGGAGGGACCACTGATATTTCATTATTTGGATTCCTAGTATTTCTTCAGTGATGAGGATGTTTTGGGGGGGTTGATAGTGGTTTCCTCTATCCAAGACTTGGACACGTGAGCATTGTTTGTGATGGCAGTGAATATATATGGACCATTTGGGACACAATGAATCATTTATGTCTATATTTTTTTCATTGAGTAGGTGCTCCAACAATACTTTATGCATGGGCCTCTCTGATGAGAGAGCCATGATGTCTCAACTGACACATTATCACATGTGTAGGGAGGGGGGATTTTCCTTTTTCTCAGTATTGTATTGTTTCTTTTATGAGTGAGTGGTGTTACTACAATTGTATGTATACATATGGTTATGGGAGTGGAGTGAGCCCCACATGAATATGTGGGGAGATGTTTTGACCTACAGGAGTGGGGGTGAGGTGGGGAAGTATTTCAATACTTGTTTATTTCAGTGGTGGTGCTAGGTGACATGTATTATCCTAGAGTATCCCTATACATGGATGGAATTCAGGTAATACCTTGAGATGGTCCTCCCATCAAGTGAGGACTAAGGTCCCATGGGTGAGTATTTGTGCTTTTTGTTTCTTCTTTTACTTATACTTTTACTTATTTTATTATATATATCACATGTTATTGATGACCTTCCTACTTCTTGAGTGTATATGTGGGATTGATGGGATGAAATATACTTATGGTGTGAGCTACCTTAGGAACAATAGCAGGACAAGTAGCACCAACTCTTGAGGGACTAGTCGTGACAGAGAAACAACATAGTCACCATGATTTCAAGGTCGGTCAAATAGGGTAGAGGCAGTGCTTGGACCAATAGGTGGAGGCCAAGTAGCAGTAGKTAATACATATTTGTCCCTATATGGCATACTTKCAATATAAATTCAATTCCATCTTGCATGGTGTAAATTACCCAACCCCTAACTGGGTCACGTCACTATTAAAATGACTCTCTAAAATTCCTCATACTAAATCTAAATGTGGAAATTAACACACAMCATGAAATACAAATTCATTCAATTTCCCATGCTCAATAAAAACATAAATACAATTGCTCAAATATGCATAGAAACAACTAAATAATATAAAAAAACATTCAACAATACAAACAAGTGTTTAGATGCATCATTTTGCTCAGAACAAGCAACATTAACCAAGGTAACTCAAAGTAGATGCACAACAAATATATATTAGCATTTAGCATAATTAACCACGACATATAAGAACACTTTTCTTATGTAAATATCCAACTCGATGCAGAGGAAAAATGTTCCCCCCAACCATAGAATTGTTTTTCCAGTTCTTAACAAAAATAAATCTCTAAGATGGGGCTATGAATACACAAGAGAAGGAGGTCCCTAACATTGGCTAATGTCCACCTTTTACCAGTTAAACTCTCAACTAATTCTAGTCCACCCACACTCTTCCAATCAACCTACACAACCCAAGGGATAGATTCCCCCTTCATTGCTCATAGTCCCTCAATCCTTTTCACTCCCCTCTAGGGCTTCCAACACAGATTGGACAAGAATTATACTTGCTAGAACTTCAAGGATTCTACAACTGCAACACAAATTCGCTCGACAGCCAAACCACATGATTCTTGGAAATATTTTGAACTGAGCTAGTCACTCCCAATAACACATCCTCTTTCTCCATGAAATTATAGCTCTAAGAAACATCCAACCATGTCCAAAACAAATTCCTACAAGCTCCCACACTCATAACTCTATTGCTGGAGAGAAAAATCCATGTAAAAACAATTCTTTATGAAAAAACATGAATGCATAATTCTAGTCTCTTACTCATACAAATTTCCTCTCTTTTTATTTTTTTCCTGACTTGCACTCTTCACCAAGATGATTTTACTCAACCCCCATTGTCTCAATAACTATGGGAAGTGAATCTCACACCAACCCTCTGACTTGAATTCAATGATTGGGCTCTATAACACTCAACAACTAATGGAAGGTTCATGGTAAGGATAATTGTGAAGGAAATGAAAAATGGGTTTTGGTTTAATAAGAATGAGTAATTCTCTCCCTTTGACCCCTGCCCTCTCTTATGGACACTTAGCCCCCAATGTTCATATGTGTTTGTCTACAGCTGGTGATACATTTCAATCATTATATTTCAATTTACATCGTTTACATATTGGCTCTCGTCCATACATTACATTCACAACATACATTGCTTGGATCTCGAACACACACAACATTTACAATAAACATCACTAGTTTGGTGTTTAAAAATGGGGATGTTACATTCCACTCCTCCCACAAACTTCACTTTCCTCAGTGCACCTAACCATAGAGTTTACACATTGACATATATAAAACATTACATCAAAATACTTGATAATTACGCACATTGACATATATAAAACATTACATCAAAATACTTGATAATTACGCAACTTAATTATTCACACAACAATTCCAGCCAACAAATGCCTTTTCCCCTCAACCCCTCATTTGTTGGACATGAATCTCAGAGTTGTGGCTACAGAAATTCAACTACCAAAATGGAGTCTTGATTTTCTTATGTACAAATGTACATTCAATTCTTCTCAAAATTTGGAAACATTCGTGGGTATGCTTCCTGCATGGATTCCTCATGCTCCCACGTTGAATATTTAGGACCATAATAGGTCCATTGAACGTTTACCAATCCCATGGATTTGTTCTTGAGAAATTTGACCTTTTGGTCCAGTATGCGCACCAGTTCCACCCAAAAATCCCCTTCATGTTCCACCTCGATGATATTCCAATCAAGCACATGATTAACATAAGGTACACACTTTTTTGACAAATACACATGGAACATGTTATGAATTCTCATAACATGAAGGTAATGCTAGCAAGTACACAACTGGTCCAATCTTTTATAAGACCTCAAAAGGCCCAAAATATCTCATTTTAGACTTATGGAAACTTCCCAATTTCAATGAGCTTCTCTTGGATTTAACTTTTAAAAACACATGTTCTCCCACTTTGAATTCTATATTTTTTCTTTTCCTATCAACATATCTCTTCTATCGATCTTGTACAAACTTTAAATTCTTCTTGATTTTTACCATATGTTCTTCCATTTCCTTTAACAATTGTGGCCCAATCACAACTCTGTCTGCTGGGTTATCCCAACTTACTGGTGTGTTTCATTTTTGGCCATACAAGGCTTCAAACGGGATCATATTCAATGATTCATGATACCCACTTTTGTATGAAAACTAAAATAAATGGATATAGTCCTCCCACTTAAAAGGCTTGTCCATTACATACATTCTCAACATATCTTCAATTATTCGATTAATTATTTTTGTCTTCCCATCTGACTCTGGGTGATATGTTGCACTAAAATTTAAATTTATCGTTAATCCCTTAAAAAAACCCCTCAAAAAATTTGAAGTGAACTTGGGATCTCGATATGACACTATTTCCTTAGGCACACCATGTAGCCTATCAATTTATCTCATGTAAATTTCTGCAATACTGGTTTTCTTATGAGTTACTTTTACCGAAATGAAATGTGCATCCATTGTGAGTTTGTCCACCACTATTATAGTTGTCCTAGGAAATATAGTAATAAAATTTACAGTAATAACTTCCCACTTCCATTCAGAAATGGGCAATGGCTACAATGATTTTGTTGGATGTCTATGCTCAACCTTTACTTTCTGACATTTCATGCATCTATACAAATAATTAGTGACACATTTCTTCATACCAGCCCAAAAATATTGTCCTCTTACTGTTGTAATAGTTTTTGGATATCCTGTATGTCTATCATATGGCACATTATGCATCTCCTTTAAGACTGTATTTCTTAATTCCTGAGAATTGGGAACATAAACTCTGTTCCAAAATAGGAGGATTCCATCCTCTTATAGCTTGTAATCCTTATATTTCTCTTGCATATCATTCTATTGTAATATTTCTTTAACTTGCACATAATGTTGATCTAGAGTTACAACTTCTAGAATGAACTATATTTCAAATTTCTTCGATACATATTAATGGCTATAGCATGCATTTTATGCACCCTTCTATTCAGTGCATCATCCATCTTGTTCTCTTTTCCTTTTATGTAATTTATATCAAATTTATATTCGGTAATAAATGTTGGATTACTGAGAGGGGGGGTGAATCAGTGATAGAGATTTTTAATCCTTTTAACCATAGTATGAAAGTGTTATTTATCTTTATGATCAATATAACATTATCATCCAATAAGTGCAGAGTAAATAAACAATGAAAAATGAAAAATCATACACATACACAAGATAGATGATTTTAGGGGCTAAATTTCGTAAATGGGCTAATTTTCCATGATTTTTCCCAATACAATATTCGCCAATTTTCATTTTTTCTAAAAACGATTCACCCAAATTCCATAGAATAAAACCATTTTACCTTACAAATCACCAAAATGTTATAGAAACTATATAAAATCCTTATAAATTTGACTATTTTTACAAAACTAGCGCCAAACATTTAACATTTTGTATATTAAGGACTAGTAAGATGAGCCCAAGTTTCTACATTTTAATATAAATTTCCATCCTTAAAATTATCTCTGAATTACATAGTACACCAATATTTTTACATGGAAACCGAATGCGGGAGAAAACCACATAATTATTTTTCTTATATGTCTTTAAGAATTACATTAATTGGAAGCACCAACTTTCTTTGTTCTACAACCACAACTTGAAGGAGGCTTTGACCCCCTATATTTTCATGATACAATTTGAGAGAAGATACAACTCCCCAATTATCTGGCTACAACCAGAAGGAAGATACAAACCCCTGTTGAGCCTCATTTTTGTCACCTCCAATTGCCTTATCTTGTCCCATATCCTGACCAATTTTGTCTCATACATATGCACTATGTTTCTATTTTCCTCAACAGACATGCCTTTTAGCCATTATCATGTACATATGAGGTAACTTATGTTTACTCATGATTTATGATGATTTATTAATGATTTGGATTGAATATTTGATGTTTTAATCTCTCTAATTACTTTGAATGATCTAAGAATACCTTATGACAACAACCCTTATTCATTTGGTACATGTGTTAGCGTTCATCTAGTACTCATCTCATATGGTACCAATATTGTGCTCATCTAGTACCAACATCAACAATCATCCGATACCAGACATAGTTCAAAATTTTGGAAAGCTTCTAGATGAAAATAGGGGACATGGGTTTTGTCTAGAGCGATGTATACCTACAAAAACGTGAGGCATGATTCACCCAACACACACGTGTTTCTGCAAAAATTAGCAAAAATATCAAACTGCGAACTGATTTCTATACAGATGGTATCAGATCTAGAAATTATATGATATGGGTTTTGTCTAGAATGTGGAAAATTGAGATACACAGGAATCTTTCCAAAATTAGAATTGTTTTAGAGTATATGGGTGGATCTCTAATTTGAATCTGCCCAAATTGATGAAAACCCCATATTTTTGGGATTTATCCTAAAATTGTAAAAAATTGTTTTATGAGTTTGGGGATTCAGTTTCATTCATTCCTCCATGGATTTTGTGTATAAATAAGACCTCATAGGTTTGAGGAAGGAATATTAATTGTTACGCTGTAATATTGGTTCTTGAAGAGGAGGAATTGTTATGTTGTAAGATTGGTTCTTGAAAGGGGAAGAATAATTATGATGTAAGATTGGTTTTTGAAAACTATTGATTGTACTCTTCTTTTCTGAAGTAATAAGATAAGTTGCAATTCATGGATTTCCTATGTATGATCAAATCTTCTTCGAAGTAAGCGGTTCTTAAGCTTCCTTGTTGGTACGGAAAGGACCCACCGACCCAATCAAGGTAAGCTTCATTGTATTTTATTTGTAAATGTAATTCTGGATTTTTGTGTGTGTGAATAGAATAATTATGTACTTAATAATAACATTTAACTTCAGTCCTATTATGTTTCAGTGATACATTTGATGGTGTTGAGTGAGTAAGAATATTGGGTACAATATGAGTGAAATGGTTCATGATTGATTAATTGTTATTCATGTGTGTGTCATTTTCTAGACTAGATATTCTAATGATTCTTGTTATCCTGCCAGTATTAGTCTCAAGTGGAGCCTCTATCTCTCACCCTACATGATCCTGTAATGGAGTGATCCCTTCCACTCAGAATTTCCTTTTAGAATTAATTAAGTTACATATTGTGAATACACGTATAACTAAGACCTCTATCTCTCACCCTACATGTGCCTAAAATGGAGTTTCTTCATTCACATGTGATTTCCTCTAGCATTGATTGATGTTTTCCTTTGAGCATATGCAGAGTGTTATTTGTTATTAGTATAGATGCTTCAAGAATAGAGTCAAAGTTCATATTTCTACTTCATGAGCCTATAATGAACAGACTAGTTACCTGAGCAAGAGTTTGAATCATATTTTTTATGAGCTTTGATTTCTAGCTTTTGAATTGTGTGAAGATAGTTATTTTTAAAAGTGTGTGTTGGTTTCTAAATGGTTTTCTTATCTAAGATATACTAAAAAAAAATAGTTAAACCACTTGTTTCCGACACATATAGTGTAACAAATCTGTTAATTATGAATCTCGATCGATGATTTATGTTTGGTAATATAATATGCATATAATTGTACCAACATTTTGGCGTCGTTGTCGGGGAATTGTAAATGGTAATAGGTACTATTTGAATTAGATTTCTTTAATGGTTTTGGATTGGTTTCATGGACGACCTAAGGAAGGAGAGAAGACAGTAAGACATGAGGGAAGAGCCCAGACATCCACTTTAGTGGAGTTGCTCCAAAGTTAGGTTGTCCTTTCCCTTTCATGCAAAAGTGTTTTTATTTTAATGCAAGTGTGATTTTGCTTCTTTTATGCAAAAGTGTGTTTTTATTTATGCAAATTTGATTTCATTTATGATGAGCTAACTTGTGTGAACCAATAAATTGGTGACAGCAGGGTCCCATTAATGCAAGGAGTTCAAGTTTGGTGTGTTTTATTTTTGCAAATAGTTTTAAAATTAATATCTTTGATGATAAATTATTTTGGGGGTATTGTAAGAACCCCCAAGTACTACTTTGTGTTGTGAAATAGGGATCTTCAACCAGCTAGAGTAATTCATGGATGATCAAGAGCTTGAATAATGTTCCTCTAATAAATTTCTCACATTCTAGCAACAGTTGGGATATCCACCTTTCAGAAAGAGCATATCTTGACAATAGTAAATAATTTATTTGTCTCTCCAGAAGAAGATTTAGAAGTCCCTTCAGATTCCTCTTGTCAATTTATTGAGGAGACTAAAGAATCGTGGATATAATTCAATGGAGAGCAACCATTGGAACCTGATATTGAGGAGTTCTTAGCATGCCTCTCGGCAGATCCTATATGTACTCCAAAGACCAATCATATTGAAGAAGATAATCTACGTAGCATGGAAAAGGAGGACACGTTGTGTGACCTAAAAAAATAAGAGAAACAAGAATATCATGATCCTATTGAAATATGGTTCCAATTAGTTATTAGTGTTGGATTACTGAGAGGGGGGGTGAATTTGTAATAGATCAATTTAATCCTTTTTAACCATATAATCCAATTTTTATATCAATGTAGCATTATCATACAATAATTGCAGAGTAAATAAGCAATGAACAAATGAAAAATCATACACAGTACACCAGTGTTTTACGTGGAAACCCAAAGTGGAAGAAAACCACAGAATAACTTTTCTTATATGTATTGAAGAATTACATTCATTGGAAGAACCAACTTCCTTTTTTTTCCAGCTGCAATCGAAAGGAGGCTCCAACCCCCTAGTTTCTCAGGCTACAACCCGAGGGAAGCTCCAACTCCCCAATTCTCTAGCTATAACCAGAAGGAGGTTACAACCCCTTATGTTCTCCTACTACAATGGGAAGGTGGATACAACCACCTTTCCTTGCCCCGTCCAACTGCCCTAACAATAAGTAGAATGATGGAACCACTACCACACTATCACTGTAAGATATATTGCTATAAACCTATACCAATCAACCTGTAATCAACATGTACCATAAGCAAGTGCATCAACCATGCACCAACCTGTACCAAAAAACTTGTAATCAATATGTACCATAAACAAGTGCATCAAAGCATGTACCAAGTATGTACCAATCATGTGTCAACTACTCATCAACTATGACTCATCAATATGTACCAAGATCATTAACTATATACCTCATGTATGTGCCAACTCATCAACTACTTGTCTCAACCATGTACCCAACATGTACCTTAACCAAAAGCCCTCATCAGTTTCATCATCCAAATATGATTTGTAACTTTGTAATATACCTAGTTTATATGATCACATACCTACAAATCTTCCTTAACATTCATAACAAGAGACTAGCATTTTTATCAAACTTTTATCTAGTCTCACGTGACTAGTTTGGGATTAGTCAACAACCCTAACTTGAAATAATCATTACTATGTACCTATAATGAATAAATATCTTAAAGTAGTACACAATGTTATTTATATTGTTTTATGCAATTCCTCTAGGTTTCACTACTTGGAACCTCTCAAAAAAGGAGTTATAGAAAAAATGGCATACCTTGTTGAATTCTGGCTTATTCTAGAGAGTGACCTTGTAGAGAATTCCACGCATGGAATATTTGTTGAATGGATCTGAACCTGTTACAAAACATACTAAATCTTTCACTCTAACCAACACATTTTTTCTTACTAAATTTGGATATGTTATGAAGAAGTTATGACGTTTTTACCCGAAACACCTATTTTAGACTAGTTTCACGACTAGCCACAAACCCTATTTTCCACGGAGTGTAACTACAAAAATACAATGAACCACAAGATGAATTTTTTACCCCATATACTTGGATATGTTTCCTCAATGGATTATCAATTTCATGGTCAGAAGCATTCTATAAAACAAGTTATTGCGAAAATGGTGAGATGACCTGTAAATAACATACCTTAGAAAGCATCAGCAAAAGAATTTATCCTCCCTTGAATTCCATCCTTCTTTTATGCACCTTCCCTCTGAAGTTAGGCTTATATATCCTTTGGTTACCTCATTCACCTATAAATATTCAATATGCTCAAGTTTTATGTTAAAAGAGAGAGCCTTGCTTCTTATTTATACTCTCCAAATGTTTTCCTTATAAGCATATTCTAGGTCACTTAACTCATTTCTAGGTCACTTAACCCATTTCTAGGTCACTTAACCTATTTCTAGGTCACTTAACTCATTTATAGGTAACTTAACCTATTTTCCTCATTTTTAGGGTTAACCACTTTCCATAATTAGAAAATTTTCCATTTCTGTATCATTTAAATATTCCTCCTTGACTTTGCCACCTCACTTTATCATTTAAATAATCTTCTTTGATTTTATCACTTCACTTTATTGTTTAAATAATATTTCTTGACTTTGTCACTTTACTTTATCATTTAAATAATAATTTTTTCTTTGCAATCTCTTTGACTTCTTTGGCCTTTTGGGGCTTCAATCCAACATATGAGGGTCCTCCAACTTCGTAAGGCCATAACTCTCAAACCGTGAGGATTTATGTGACGTTCCACATACCACCCAAAATGGAATGACATATACTATCCATCTAGAATAGTATTTCCTTCAAATATATCAAAAATCATACCATTATACATCAAACAAACTTGGTTCTATTACCCAAACCTGGGTTCTTCAACTTCTCATCGCCATAACTCTCTAACCGTGAGGAGTTATGTGATGTTCCACATACCACCAGAAATGGAGTGACATGTACTATCCATATAGAATATTTTTACCTTCAAATATATTAAAACTCATAACATTATACATGAAACAACCTTGGGTCCATTACCTAAAACTTTGTGCTACTGGAATTCGCTATCGGACTTTATCCAAGGGTTGACATCAATCTAAAATATCACTCTCCAATAGTTGACATCAATGACAACCAACAATCCATACCAACTATCCATCAACCTAAGCCAATTGTCTGACAATTATGTCACACTAATATTTTACCTTTCATTATTGTTTGACCTCATCATGAAAGCAGTTGTTCCTTCATACTCCGGTATGCATTAAAATTTACCTTTTAAACACGACTATGAATATATTTCTAACCTTGTTACGCACATGGATTCAGTGGAAGTATTCTTATACTTGAAGGACATTTTATTTTGTTCAATTAGAGTAGTATTGTAAACAGATAAATGAATGTTGCATATAAGTGCAATGCAACCTATTTTTCATACTTTTCATAAATGGGAATGTTAGAAGTTAACAAAACAATCAGTTTGAGATATTTTGTTCCTCTAGTATATTTCTTTCTAAAAGTTATGATAATTTTTTTTGGAATTGTATGAGAAGGTAATCTCTTCATCCTTTGAATGCACACATAATACTGGAAGGGTATTTTCAAAAGCAGAGAATGCATCATTGTAAACGTAAGAGAACACTTAAGGGAGTACTTCATGACCTATTTCCTCAAATTTATTCTTTTTCCTTAAGTTGTTAAAAAAAGATGCATTTGTGCTTTATCAATAATTGTCTATTTTATGACCACTATTTCCCAAAGATGATTGATTAAGTGATCTTTTTAATAGAAATTGAAACATAATGTTAATTCCAGACTATTTATTCATAGATAATAATTTTTGGTCAAATAAATCATGAATACTGTATGCATTGTTCAACTTTTGAAGTTTCCCTTGAATTTTCTATTTGTAAACATGAATAAAAATCTAGTTTTAATTAGTTCTATTGGTTTTTTTTTAGCAGTTGTTCACAACCGTCTCAGCAACCCTCCTTATTTTTTTTAGCATCTCACATTGTGTGCATGAGGGCATGAAAAAAATTAGGCATGGGGGAGTGGTCATTGGGACCTTCATATTCTTTTGACCTTCTGTCAGCAAGTCCAAATGAATATGTCCAGTGATGGAATTTGATAGTCATTTCCAGAATTCTGATACCAGCACCAAATTTTTGCATTAGTTACCTACATAATTATGCCCACAATACACATAAGCATGAAACTCAGAGTATCCCTGTCACACTGTGAGGTCTTCAAATTTCCGTTTGAATATCATAAATACATGTTCACGTATTGTTATGTTCCGATACTATAGAATCCTATTTTGGTACTATCATGTTCCGATATTGCAGAATCTTGTTCTGGTACTGTCTTGTTCCGGTACTATAGAATCATGTTCTGGTATTGTCTTGTTTCAGTACTATCTGTTTCGATACTGCAGAAATATATTATGGTACTATCTATTTTGGTACTTCATAAACATGTTCCGATACCAGTTACCAATCTGGTACTTATGCCAAAGTGATATGATCTTTGTCTTGTACTTAGCATTGTTTTCACTTCAAGTAATTGGAGGTATGGGCTAATCGTTTCAAGTTATTTCTATCAAGGATCATTTAAGTCTTATGTTGAATTGTTCTTTACTCTCATATACATTTTCCTCCTACATTGTTACACTCACCCCTAAATGAATCATGCTTGCTATCCTTTAAGGAGATATTTTTACATTTATCTCTATATGATAATGGGTGCACTTGTCTTATTACCTTATCATTATGAAAAGGTGATTAATAATTGACATATTCATTGAAAAGTGGTGACACCAATATGTCTAATACTAACCTAGTTGATTCAACAAGTTCTTATCCAAGTTTATCTTTACAAGTTTCTCTTGGGAGGTATTGATGAAAACCTCATGTGGTGGACCGCCCCTGYAAAACCTCAATGAACTTTCWTGAGAMCCCTAATAGGATTAACTAGAGSGACCTCTTAGTCATTATACGAGATGTTCCATTATACATTGAATAACTGATATTTAAGGCTAATGTGGATGATGTCACCCTTGGGATAATTGAAAACAATTAATTATGTGCCTAATAAATCTAAAACACTCTCATACCACCTACCTTCCTTATACTCTAAAGTTGTCAATGAACAATATACATCATTCTGAATATTTTGAGTAATATAATAAAAAGAAAGGATCAAGAAGTACCAGTAAACCCTCCAAGGTACTGAACATGCCTGCTGGCAGCGGAGCCATGCTTTTATGGTGCTAAAGTAAACCCGTCGGGGTACTAAATAGGCCTGCCAGTAGCGGGGCTATGCCAGGTAAAGGGAGTTGAAAAACATAAATTAGCACACCTAAAACTAAACAAAAACCCTTGGGTCTAATTCTGAAGAAATCATTATCAAATCAAGTCTAGGAGATGACCTTTATATCTCTCGGATGATGTTCTTAAGAACCTTCAAGTATCCACTTTAGGGTTCTATCTTTAAAATAGATAGGTTTGCATGAAAGTGGGACCCTTAGTATATGTAATTCACCCTACCTAAGTAGGAAGAGATTCATATTTATAAACGTGGACAAGAGATGAGTTAATCATCTTGGGATGTATTCTTTTATGTGTTCCTCTCTTCAAATGGGATCTAAATTATGCTTATATCACTTTTATTTTAAAGGTAATCTAGCCAGGGGGGCTATTAGTCAAAGTCGTTATGAAAACTCTTGGCCACTATCCTATAATCATATTAGAGTCACATCCAACCCTTTATCCTAATTATGATCCACAGCAGATTGGATAAGACTTAACGTCAAAGAACTAAAAAATCCAATCTATTACTCATGACTCCACTTTTCCATCATAACTACTTTGCCATGGGTAAGAAGTGTGAAGCAGAGACTAGGGGGTTCATATTGTATAATAGGTTACTTAAAAGAGAACTTAAGGAGATGAAGAAGGGTGGGACTTTAGGGAATGCTTTATTGAGTGAGGAGTACAATAATTTTGAAATTTTGAAGATCATTGTTGCATGAGGACATGCAATGGATAAGGCATGGGGGGAATGTTGCACCTCATTTTTGTCACCTCCAATTGCCTTATCTTATCCCATATCCTGAACAATTTTGCCTCATACATATGAACTATGTTTCTATTTTCCTCAAAAAAACATGTATTTTAGCCATGATTATGTACATATGAGGTAACTTATGCTTAATCATGATTTATGATGATTTATTAAAGATTTGGATTGAATATTTGATTTTTTAAGCTCTCTAATTACTTTGAATGATCTAAGCACACCTTATGAAAACAAACCCTATTAATTTGGTACCTGTGTCGACGTTCATCCAGTACTCATCTCGTCTGGTACCAATTCTGCACTCATCTGGTACCAATGTTGTGCTCATCCGGTACTAGCATCAACAATCATCTAGTACAAGATATAGATTGAAATTTTGGAAATTCTCTAGACAAAAATTGGGGACATGTGTTTTGTCCAAAGAGACGTCTACATGCATACTATTGAGAAAAAAACCACCCATTTCACAAGTGGGGACCTCCAGCTCAGGGGGAATGATTATGCAAAAATTAGCAAAAATCTCAAACTGCCAACTTGCACCTTGATTTCCATGCAAATGGTATCAGATATAGAAATTCTACGATATGGGTTTTGTCTAGAATGTGAAAAATTGTGTAAATCACAAGAACACTTCCAAAATTTCAAATTTTTTTAGAATATATGAGTGGATCTCTAATTCGAATCTGCTGAAATTGATGAAAAACCCAGATTTTTGGGATTTATCCTAAAATTGTAAAAAATGTTTTTTGAGTTTGGGGATTCAGTTTCATCCATTCCTCCATGGATTTTATGTATAAATAAGACCTAGTAGGTCTGAGGAAGGAAGAGGAATTGTTATGCTATAAGATTGGTTCTTGAAGAGGAGGAATCGTTATGCTATAAGATTGGTTCTTGAAAGGAGGATAATAGTTATGTTGTAAGATTGGTTTTTGAAAACTATTGATTGTACTCTATTTTTCTAAAGGTATGAGATAAGTTGAAATTCATGGATTTCATGTGTATCATCAATTCTTATTCTTTGTAAGTGTTTCTTAAGATTCTTTGTTGGTAGGACAAGGTCCCACCAATGCAATCAACGTAAGCTTCATTGTATTTTATTTGTAAATATAATTCTGGATTTTTGTGTGTGTGAAGAGAATAATTATGTACTTAATCATAGCATTTAGCTTCATTGTTGTTATGTTTCAGTCATACATTTGATGACATTGAGTGAGTAAGAATATTGTGTATGGTATCAGTGAAATGATTCAATATTGATTAATTGTTATTTATGTGTGTGTTATTTGCTAGATTAGATATTCTAATGATTCTTGTTATCTTGCAAGAATTACTCTCAAGTGGAGAATCTATCTCTCACCCTACATGAGCCTATAATGGAGTTCTCCCTTCCACTTAGAAATTCCTTTCAGAGTTAATTAAGTTACATCTTGTGAATACATGTATAACTAAGACCTTTATGTCTCACCCTACATGTGCCTAAACTGGAGTGTATTCCTTCACCTGTAATTTCCTCTAGTATTGATTGATTTTTTCCTTTGAGAATATGCATAGTGTTAGTTTTTATTAGTCTAGATGTTGTAGGAACATAGTCACAGTTCATATTTCTACTTCATGAGCCTATAATGAACAAACTAGTCACCTAAGCAAGAGTTTGAAACATATTTTTTATGAGCTTTGTTTTCCAGCTTTTGAATTGTGTGAAGAGTTTTATTTTTAAAAGTGTGAGTTCGTCTCTAAATGGTTTTCTTATCTAATATATACTAAACAGACATAGTTAAACAACATGTTGTTGGCACATAAAGTGTAACAACTCTATTTATTACGAATCTCGGTCGATAATTTGTGTTTGGTAATATATTATGCATATAATTGCACCAACACCCCATATGTTCTCCAGATACAACTGGAAGGTGGCTACAACCACCTATCATTGCCCCGTCGTGCCGCCATGAAATATAAGTGTCAAATGAAGAAACTGCTACCACATTGTCACTGTGAGATATACCATTGTAAACATGTACCAATATGTACCACTGACTTGTAGCGAACCTATACCACTGACTTGTAGCCAACCTGTACCACTTCCCTCTAATCAACATGTACCTTTACTAATCATGTACCAACCAAAAATAATAGATACACAACCTATATGTTGTACAACGCACGTATGTATGTGACCTATCTATACTGCAACCCACATATTTATGTGGCCTATTTGTACTGCATCTTGTGTATGCCTTCTGAAACAAGGGTTTTCCACTTTTGTTGAAACTCAAACACTCTACTTCCTCTTGTCAACTCAACCTGCAACCTGTGAGTGTGTGTAACCTATAGTTATGCCATGTGCATACATCCTCATACATATCCATTAACCAAATGTATTTATATATGTCTAGTCATGTGGAATACAAGTATAATCAAGAACAAGTATACTGACCTTCACATGGACTAGACATAAAACCCTTTCTGATATGCAACCTCTCAATACATCAACCACTTCACAAGTAAAACCTCTCAACCATGTACCACAAAAACCCTTAACCATATGCCAAGAAATACAATATGTGCCTCACACTAACAAGATGTATCAAAGATACATATTTATTATAACAACATTGTATTTCTATAGATCTAACTTATACAGAAAATCCCATGTAGCCACTAATATCTCTAGGAAAAATCCTGAAACCCCCATAACCATTTCTCATGTAGAAAATGAAATCCTTCTACTCATAGAAATAAGACATACCTTTTGAACCAATAGATAGATCCATTGTACTTGATCATTATAGACCTTGGGATCTTTCTTTCAGGCTCTAGAGACTTTGCATCTTCATATTCTCATGTTTCTAGGGATTTTTCCTCATGTATGCACCCTATTATACTATTATCCCACGTACATACCTACCCTACTCGATTGCAACCCATATACACCTAAAAAACTAGGGTTCTTCCAGTAATTTCTGTAATTTTGAAACTTTCACCGTTAACCCTTCATGCTTCCTC
>SNQJ01S0069433.1:58552-70780 GCA_010110895.2 Picea sitchensis
AATCTATGTATGTATGAGGCCTATTTGTACTGTAGCCTGCATATGCCTTATGAAACAAGGGTTTTCCACTTTTGCTAAAACTGAAACACTTTGTTGCCTCTTTTCAACTCAACCTATAATCTGTCACTATGTGTAACCTGTATTTGTGCCCTATGCATACATCCTCATACATATCCCTTAACCAAATGTATCTATGTCTCTCTAGTCATGTGCCATACAAGTATAATCAAGAAGAATTACAATGACCCTCTCATGGACTAGACATCAAACCCTTTTTGATATACAACCTCTGAATACATAAACCACTTCACAAGTACAACATCTTAACTATGTGCCACAAAAAACATTAACCATATGCTAAGAAATACAAGATGTTTCTCACACTAACAAGATGTATCAAAGATAAATATTGATTATACCAACACTGTATTTCTGTAGATCTAATTTATACAGAAAGTCCCATGAAACCACTAATATATCTAGGTAAAATCCTCAAACCCCCATAACCATTTCTCATGTAGACAACAAAATCCAACTACTCATAGAAATAAGACATACCTTTTGAACCAGTAGATAGATATGATGTACCTGGTCACTGTAGACCTTCCTAGGAGCTTGTTTTCAGGCTCTAGATACCTGGCATCTTCATCTTCTAAAGTTTCTAGGGATTTTTACTCACGTACACACCCTATTATACTACTATCGAATGTGCATACATGCCCTACTCCACTGCATCCTATGTGCACCTCAACAACTAGGGTTGTTTTAGTATTTTTTGTAATTTCAAAACTTTCACTGTCAACCCTTCGTGCTACCTCAAACTTGTGCAGCGTCAGATGTATCAATGAGTACCTGCAATAAAACTTACACAATAATAGATCTTCAATGTGCTCAATAGGTGCTAATAGGAGAGACTTTCTCTCTTATTTATACCTCCATCTAGCTTCCTCAAGGGGTTACCTTCTAACCAACTTGACATAATTTCATTCTTTTATGGATAACCCACTTCTAAGCCAATTTACTACAAATAGTAAATTCCCCACTTCTAGTTGAAACTAATTTATTTTTGATTATTTTCTTATTCCAACAACTTAACCCATGATTAACTCCTAGTTTCACTCACTTGACTAGTCAACTTCTTCTAGAAGCTTCTAGAATAATTTTGACTTCTTTGACCTTCTAGATAACTCATGAGGGTTCTCTAACTTCACACAGCCATAACTCTATAACCATGAGCAGTTATGTGGCATTCCTCATATCACTGGAAATGGCATGACATGTACTATCCATATAGAATAGTATTACTTTCAAATATATTAGAATTCATACCATTATACATCAATCAAACTGAAGTCCCTTAACCATATTGTTGGGGCTAATGGCATGACATGTACTATCCATCTAGAATAGTCTTACCTGCAAATATATTAGACTTCATACCATTATACATCAATCAAATTGATGTCCCTTAAACATTCTGTTGAGGATACCAAAAAACACTATTGGAATTTCTTTAAGGGTTGACATCAATGGAAACCAATGCAGTTAATCAACAATAAATTCCAGACATCTAGTTTGTCTAGCATTTAGTGTTGGTTGTTCAAATAGATATTTCATACCACTATGGTATGTCCTCAATTCAAATTTTATGCCCATAAGGTAATGCCTCGACATTCATAGGGAATGTACTATGGATTCCAATTGTAATTCATGACTCACATAATTTATTTCATGTTCCTTCAACATTATGGACTCATAACAAAGTACATGTCCATTTTTCATAAGGACTCCATCGATCCCTTCCTTGCATGAATTTGTGCACACAACAAAATCCTTATCTGGAATTGCAACTTTTAAAATAGGTACATTAGTTAGAAAATCCTTTAAAAATTGGAAATTCTCTTCACGCTTGGCACTCCATTAAAAATTTAACCCTTTCTTTGGAAAATATGGTATTGGGTGAGAAATTTTGGAGAATACCAAAATAATAATCCTATAATAACCAATTAGACTGATACCTCATGTAACCTCTGAAATGTTTTTTGGAACTGGCCAACTCTTGATTTCTTTAATGTTTTTCGGATCCACTGCTATGCCTTCTTCTGAAACAATGTGACCCAAATAATGGATCTTCTATTGATGGAAGGTACATTGAATTAATTTGGCATAAAATTTCTCTTCTCTCAACACTTGTAGCACCATCCTGAAATGTTTCTCATGTTCCTCTTATGTATTGGAATAGATGATAATATCATCCAAGAATATAATTACAAACTTATCCAGGAAATCACTTAACACCCCATTCATCAGACACATAAATGTATCCAGTGCATTTTTCAATCCAAAAAGCACCACCACAAATTCAAAGTGTCCATACCTTGTCCTAATGGTTGTTTTGCTAGTGTATTCTTATTTGATTCTCACTTGATGAAAGATTGACTTCAAGTCAATCTTAGAGAATATATTTTCTCCTTTCAACTGATAAAAAAGATCATTAATCCTTGGAAAATGATATTTATTCTTGATTGTAACCTTGTTTAGTTGTCTGAAGTCAATACATAACCTCAAAATTCCATGTTTCTTCTTGACAAAAAGAACTGGGGAACCGCAAGGAGAAACACTTGGGCGTATGTACCCTTTTATTAACAACTCTTCTAGCTGCATTTGCAACTCTTTTAGATATGGTGTGCTCATTATGTAGCAAGTCTTAGATATTGGGGTAGATACATGTATTGAGTCAATTGAGAAATCTATGTCCCTCTTTGGTGGAAATCCTAGAAACTCCTCAAACACATATTCATACTATTTCAAGACTGGATAATATTTGAGACTTGACTCCTTATCCTTCATTGGCTCTTCCATATGTGTGACATATATCTGGAACCTTTCTAAAACTTCTTTTCAGCTACAATGTTGAAATATCTAAGAAAAATATAGGTCTTGGAATACCTTGCATTGTCCTTAAATTCCCTTCTTCATCAAGACATGTGAAAACCTTATTATAACAATCTAAAAAAGAAAAATGATTTTTTATCCAATCCATACCAATCAGGAAGTGATAATACCTAAGTGGTATGATGTTCAAATATTCCTTAGTGTTAGTTCCATTCATATTTATAGGGAATTCTTTAACAATCTCATTAATTCTTGTCTTAGTTCCAGTAGCTAGTTGAACTAACCAAGACTTGTCATGCTTACATTTCTTCAATTTAAATATTTCAATTATCTTTGGATATATATAGATATGAATAGATCGAGAATAAATCAGAATAGCTATTGGTTGATTATCAATCTTACCTTACACTTCAATCATGTGGGATTTATAGTCTTCTTGTCTATTGTCCAAGGATGCATAGATCCTTGGAATTCTTTTCCCACCTCCTCTATTGTATCCTCTTTCTTGATGCTATGAAAGGTCTTCATATTATCTCCTCGGTGAGGACAATATTTATACATGTGATCTCCTTGACATCCCCAACATTTTATGGGTTTCTTCCTTGGCCTCTTTCCCAAGGACTTTGCCATTTTGTGATCACCTTGAAATGGATTCCCTTGTTGATATGATTGAGATCTATTCCTCATGAAAGGAATCTTGAATCCTTTATTCTTTTGATCTATATTTACTTTCTTATTTTCATTCCAGACCCTTTGGAAAGTTGGCTTCCCTTTATTCTTATCATAAAATTACTTGTCCTTTCATATGGCTTCTTATAAATTCTTGGGCTCATCAAACTGAATTTTATCCTTGTAAAACGATGGTAGTCCAGTCAAGAACATTTGAATTTTTACCTTCTCATCTCTGATGAAGCTCAAATACCTGAGAAGTTCCAAGAACTTTCTCTCATATTCATCCATGGTCATGTTACCAATTTTGATCTTAAAGAAGTCTTGCATCTTCTTGTCATAATATTGTTCTGAGAGGTACTATTGTTGAAAGCATTTCTTGAACTTCTTCCAAGAAATTCTCTTCTCATCAAGTTTCTTAACTTGCTTCATTCAATCCCGCCACATAAATTACTTCCATTGAAGGTGGTAAGATGCAATTCTAGCTTCTTCATTTGATGAGTAGTTATGAAATTGGAAATTTTTTATTCATTCCCGGCAACCATGATTTTTCATATTCACTTTTATTTCTTTATCCATCAAATTATGGTGGCTAGATTTTCTTCACTTCCCCTTGCAATCTATCTGAACCATGTCTCCTTCTATGATGCTTGACAAGAGATATTCTTGGGCTTCTTGTCGACCTTGATAATGCATATGTTTTTCTAGTTGAGTTCCCTAGCGAATGATGATGTTGATTCCTACTAATACTCCTTGATCGTCTAGATCCTCCATGATCATAACACATATCATGATACCTAGATACATCCACTTGCTTGGAACTAGATTATTTCCTTGTTCCTGAATATTTTTTGACTTCCTTCTGTAGCATGTTCATGCTTTGAATTATCTATTCTTGAGATTCATGATCCTCTCATTATCGTCCATATAGCTATGCACTTCTTTTTGTAGGATTCTCATAGTTACAAGATCCTTCCTGTCTCTTCCCCCATTAGACGCAGTCTCATCATTACCCATGCTGACATGTAGACCTCTAATTTCATATTCATGGATGTAAGACCCTTGAGAATAATTCATATCTCTAGTTCTCATGTAGGAAATAAATCATGGTTTTTTTATCCCTAATTCTGCAAGAATGTGAATGCAATACTTGTTATAATTAAGCATATTACAAAATATTTATTAATTAGATTATAGGTCATTATTCATTTCACATTATGAATAATATTAGTTTACTACTCCAAAATATSATTCCTTAAACACGYTATTCTTTAAAAAAAATATCTAGAGACTATATGCATGCCTCATTCTTGGTTATGAGCRGAAYRTTACAGCACCCACATGCTATAATTTCTATTTTCTTGTTGCTTCAGAGTTACTTTATAAAGTTCTGAGAAAATTTAAGAGCCCAATTAAAAATTAGGAGTGTATAGTTTTCTTATCCTTATCAATACCTTTCCAAATACTATTGGTTTTCTCAAAATTGAGCTCCGAGCTAAAAGATATGGTCCGTAGAAATTTAAGTTGTTTTACCCAATTTTCCCCTGCATGCTACATGTGTCTTATTTCTCTTCCTGGAAATTCTTATATACCCATAACCCCATTATGACTCCACTACTATATTATTTGGGTCATAACATTTCCATTGACTACACATGTGCCCCAAACGAACTTCTGAGCATGGAGTTATACCCTTCGGAAGTAACTTTGGTGCCAAAATTTTACCCTCATTGTTTTGGTTGTAACTTCTTCATACGAGCTACGTTTTGTGAAATGTTTAGCTCATTAGATAGCTCTCTCAAAGTTCTTTTATTTTATCTATAGAGACAAATTATACCTTGGTACACTCTGTTAATGTGAGTTTTGATTGGCTAAAAATGTCATTTAGGGCCTCAAAAATGCCCTGCAAGTTAATGACCTTCAAAAATCACAAAAATTTGCATAAAACAAATTGTTTTACTACTGTAACAACCCTTTAAATATGAACCATTGATATCAATCATGTGTAATATGAGCCATTGATATTATCTACATCAACCATCGATGAGCGTCGTTCTTCCTTTGGTGTGCACCACACTTTCCCCAATATGTCGACGCGGCCGTTGGCCATCAGGCCATTTCCCCAACAACTGATTTGTAAACAACTCTAAATCAGTTGATTTGAATATTGGTCATTGGTGAACTATGTCAGAGAATGGAACCCCTTAGCAATTCGATCGAATCCCACCAATCGACCCATCAATGATCGACGATCCTTGGAAATTGTCGAAAACACATCCCCAAATAGGACAACCTAACCATCGGCCATAGGCCAATTATGTTGGATGATGTGGAAACCACTGATGTGGAATGACATATGGATGATGATGTGGCATGACACATTATCCTAAGGTGTCGAATAATGTGATGTGGCATGAAACGTGAATTATGATGTGCCATGACACATGGATGATGATGTCATTATCCTCTTTTCCTTCATCAACAATCAACCACTTTTCATGGACAAATGAAAAATCTCGTCACAATATGTCAATCCTCGATTCATCGATCATTAGCAATCAATAGTCCCCTTGGACGCATGAAAAATTCTCCAATTTCTACTGATCCTCAACCATCGGCCATCGATGATTGACGATCTCTTTTGAATGCATGAAACCTTCTCTTATTTCTATCGATCCCTAACCATCAATCATCGACAATGGATGATCGTTTATGGATGCATGAAACCTTCTCCGATTTATATCAATACCCATACTGTCGACCATCAATGATCAATGACCTCTTCTGGGTGCATCCAACCTTCTCTGATTTCTGTTAATCCCCAGACCGTCGGTCATCGACAAGTTTTGTTGGAAAACCTTGACACTTAGAAATTTTGGAGAAAAATTGTAGATCATCGATCATCGACCATCAATGATCGGATATTTATTCCGTACGAAATAACTCTTCACCCAACTCATCGATTCGACCATTGGCCTTCGGTGAGTTTTGTTGGAAAACTTAAAACTCTCCACAAATTTCGTCAACTTGACCATCGACCATCGATGAATTGAGTTGAGAGACTTCAACACTTAGCAATTTTTTATCAAATTCCAGGTGCGTCTGGGTCGTTGATATCTTAATCGAGATGATATTTTCCATTGATTATGTTCCATATCCTCAATGAACTAAATGAACACAAGTTGTCGATTTGATCCATTTCAAAAATCCCTGAAATGAATCCAAACCGTTGATTTGATCAACTTTCCAAAACGGTCGAACCTTATGGATTTTTAAATTTGTCATGAAGAATCTTTGTCATCAATATTGAGATCAAAAGAGATGTCATTCATTGATTCACCAAATTACCTGTAACTCTACAACAACTGTTAAAAATAAAAATTCAACCATTCCAAGTCTAATTCCACTCAACATCTTGCATATTAACTTTATTAAATTATCTTAAATAGTTATGATTCATTATATCATGAATATTGACCACAAATTTGGGGATTTGACTATGATTTTCTCTTGTTTTTCCAAAAATTCTCCACAAACAAATCTGTAGTAGCAAATTTTACCAAAATTCACGCTAGTTCTTGGCCCATATGGGTCTAGTGTTGAACCAGTAGCTCTGATACCACTTTGTAATGTACCCATCCCCCAACTAGGTCACATCACTGCTAAAACGACTATCTAAAATTCCTCATACTAAATCTAAATGTGGAAATTAACACACAACATGAAATAAAAATTCA
Organism: Picea sitchensis; assembly: GCA_010110895.2. Lineage (NCBI taxonomy): Eukaryota > Viridiplantae > Streptophyta > Pinopsida > Pinales > Pinaceae > Picea > Picea sitchensis. The sequence continues at coordinate 65,854 of SNQJ01S0069433.1, forward strand.
TTCAAATGTCCATGCTTAATAAAAATGTAAATACAATTGTTCAAGTGTGCATAGAAACAACTAAATAACATACAAAAACATCCAACCATATAAACAAGTATTTAGATGCAACATTCTTCTCACAACAAGTAACATTAACCAAGCTAACTCAGAGTAGATGCACAACAAATATATATCAACATTTCACACAATTAACCACAACAGATAAGAACACATATCTTATGTAACTATGCAACCCACTGCTGAGGATGAATGTTCCTCCCAAACATAACCTTGTTGTTCTAGTTCTCAATATAAACACACCCCCGAGATCGGGCTATGAATCCATAAGATATGGAGGTGCCTAAGGCTGGATAATGTACCCCTTTTAGCAGCTAAAATCTCTTCTAATTCCAATCCACCAAGACTCTTCCCCTCAACCTAGACAACTCAAGATATGTAATCCCCCTTCACTTCTCACATACCTCATTCCTTTACACTCCCCTCCAGGGATTCCAACATAGGGTGGACATGAATTCTACTTGCTAGGACTTCAGGAATTCTATAATTGCAACACAAATTCTCCTAGAAGCCAAAACACATGCTTATTGAATGAATTTAAAACATCTCATCACTCCCATTCACACAACCTCTTTCTCCATGAAATATCAACTCCAAAAATAAACCAAACATGTCCACAACAACTACCTATAAGATACCATGCTCAGAACTCCATTGTTGGCCATAAAACTTCATGTAAAAATAGTTGTCTATGAAAAAATGTGAATGCATAATTATGGTATCCTACCCATATAAATTTCCTTTCTTTCTCTTTCTTGCTTGACTTGATATCTTCCCCAACATAATTGTACTCATCCCCCATTCCCTCAATAACTATGGTAAGTGACTTTCACACCAATCCTCTTACATGAATTCAATGATTGGGATCTATAACACTCAACAACTAATGGAAGGTTCATAGTAAGGATAATTTTGAAGAAAATGTGAAATGGGTTTTGGTTTAATAGACATTGATAATTCTCCCCCTTTGACCCCTTCCCTCTCTTGTGGATAAGTATCCCTCAATCTCCATCTAGTTTCAGCTTCAGTTGGAAATTCATTTTATTCATTATATTTAAATTTACATCATTTACATATTGTCTCTCGACCATAAATTGCATTTACAATATACATCTATTGGCTCTCAGTCACGTACTACATTTATAATACACATCGCTAGTTTGGGGTTTCAAAATGGGGATGTTACACGTGGGGTCATGGATATAGGATGGGATGATCTTAGTGAGGATATATTTTATGCCTATGGTGAGATATCTCTATAGAGGCACCCATTTATGAGGTGGGATGGAATAACAGGGGGTTTTGTGACGAGATAGAGGAGAGCCCCTAGAGTGGGGGCATGTGGAGCACCCCCAACAAGGGCATATCTAGAGATCCTACCAACATAGTGGCTATGGATAGACATATTTTTGTATATGGGAATGGCCCACATTTTGTATATGAATTTTTTTAATGATGATGATGGGCCAAACAATATCAACAACAATTCTACACTCCTCAAATTACAACTTTAAATGTTAACTTGGGGTTCGTACAGACTTGCGAGGTACTATGCACTATATGTGAAAAATCCATACACATGAACCTATATAAGAAAAGTAAATATCTTTATACTTAGGAATGCAATGGTTACTTCATCAAGGGAAAATGACTAATAAGCAAATCAATACTATTAAAAATAAATCTAAATAAATTTGTAATGTAATTCCCTAGTTTTGAGTCCCCAGGTTAATGATGTATTTTTGTTTATTTGATGAAAGTGTTGAAACTTATCTCCTACCCAACACCTGTCAGTTAATTCCAAATAACTCACTTATTGAATTAAATCACAATTGAGTAATCAACTAAACATGCAGAAAACGCATAAATAAGGAAACCAAATCAAGCATGCATGAACACCAATATATCTGGGTAGATACCCCTAGAAAAACCATGGAGGGAAAACTACTGCAAATAATGATATTATTATGCTAAAATCAAGGCTCYTGTAATAGGGATAATGGCCCACTGAGACAAATACAACTGCAAACAAAACTAGCAAATCCTTACCTACTTTATGAACTAAAACATAATTCTTTTTGAGGTGTATGCACCTTTGCTTCAAAAAATCCACGTATGTATGCAACTGTCTCCACTGAGACCCATGTACATGTATGGAAAGTCTATATGGAAAGATTTGTATGGTGTGACACTCTCTTATGCATTTCTATGATTGAAACCCACCTATGTTTCCATTGTTCTTTCTTGTCCTTGACCCGATATATAAATGGAATTCCTTCTCCACCTATCCAATATCTTGAATCACAGTCCTTAGTGATCCAATTATATATTTGTCGAATATCTCAACACACCTCCTGTCAAGTGTCAAGTGTCCTTCTCCTTCACCCTAGCCTTTCTTTTATAACAATGAGTTATAATCTATTTCTAATATCCAAAGTGATTGACGGTTGAGATTACTTCTCACACTCACTTGATATTTAGAAACATGCTAATTACTTTTAGAACTTTCCTCAAATAACTCAATTAACTAATTACATAATTAATTAATAAAATAAATTTACTTTAATAATTCCTTTAAATAAATTAAATTCAAGAGTAGAAGGCTTCAAATGATTTCCACACATCTAGACACATAAACCTATGAGAACATGTTTTTTTTATTCTACCACTAGGATCAACACTCCCTCTTAGTGAGGAAGGTATTTTGAACCACTCCAAGTCTATCTATGAAGAACACAAACATTCCTTTCTCCAAGGGTTTGGTCATTGTATCTATAACAAGATCATTTGTAGAAATATATTGAATATTCATTACTCCCTTCTAGATCCTATCTCGAATGAAGTTGTATCCAATATCTATATGTTTGAACCTATCATGGAATAATGTATTCTTTGAAAGTTTGATACAACTATGATTATCAAAGTATACCACCATAGGCTCCAATTCTTGATAAAATAAACCTATAATCAATTTGCGAAGAAAAATGGCTTCACAACTAGCCATACTCACTGCCATATACTCTACCTCTACTGAATTGAGTGCTATAGAAGTTTTCTTTCGGATGAACCAAGTAATTTTTGTTGATCCCAAGTTGAAACAACACCCCGAGGTGTTGTTTTTGTCTACTACACTCTCTGCCCAATATGAGTCTCTATATCCCTAACACTCCACTCTCTCTCCTCCAAAAAATCTCAAAACATACTCCATTGTACCTCTCATGTACCTAAGCACATGTTTTTTTGTTATCTAATGGATTTTCCTTGGTTTCACCATGAACTAACTCAAGGTGTTCACATAAAAAAAAATATATATCTTGGTTTTAGCCAAATACATAAAGGACCCTATCAACTTCATGTATATCCTGAGATCCATCAACTCTTAATTTTAAGTCACCAACTTCTTCAGATTGGTAATCATAGGTGTATCCATCGGTTTATAGTCCTCCATCTTGAATTCTCAATATCTCTACTACATACTTCCCTTGAAAAAGGAATATCTCTCCCAATACCTTCCATACCTCTAACCCCGAGAAATAATGCATCAATCCAGTGTCCTTCATCTCGTACTCACTAAATAAATCCACTTTTCACCCTACAATAATATACTCTCCACCTCATAGTATACTCCCTCTTTCTGGGAGAACCCTCTCACAACTAACCTTTCTTTGAAATTCTCTATTGTACCATATGCAACATGCTTGATCTTGTAGAGATACCTGAAACTCACAACTGAATTCACCTCGATCTTCGAACTATGTCCCAAACATCATTCCTTATAATAAAGGTGTACTACTCTACCACGGTGTTGAACGATTAATTAATTCTCGAAAGATTAATTGTTGAAAGATTAATTGTCGAAACAATAATTGTTGAAAGATTGATTTTCATTAGATTGGTTGTAACATGTTTCATGTCGAAGTAAAGTAGCTATAAATAAAATTTAACAAGTTACATGTCAATTGAATGTCATCATGAGATTGTAAACATAAGTTAACAAGTATCATGTGAGTTGCATGACAATTTCATGTCATCATGCGATCCTCATCAAAGCACAGAGAAGATTCAATTGGATAATCACTTCTAACAATAAAGGTTGGATATCTGAGGCAGTGAGTCGAGGTCAAAGAATTCTAGTGAAGTAAGAAGTTTGCAGGAGCTGAGAGTGCTGAGAATATGTTTCAGACAAAGGTTCTTTGAGTAAATTTGCATCTTTCAGGAGGAAAAGAACATACATTTATGGGATATAGTGAATAAAAGAGAATAAATCCGTGGTCTACAATGAGGAAAAGTGCGGATACCCATGAGAATATAGTGTATAGGGTCACGTACTCGTGAGGAAAAATTATTGAAAATCAAGGATCTAAAAATTAGGTTAGCTACAAGTTGAAGGTATGTCTTCCTTTATGTGTTAGGGTGAATATTATGAAGAAATTAGGAACATGTATGTCTTCGTTATTCATAATCATTTGATTTGAAGAACTCTCTTATGAATATTGGTGTGAGGTATATGTGGTTGCAGTCTTGATGAGATACCAAAATCAGTAACAAGAACAAAAGTATCAGAAAAACAACAACAACATGGTATCAATGAAAGAGTAAGTGACAGATTGGTCTACATTTATATTTCAGGGAAGTTGGATGAGACATGGAAAGGGGGTTGTAGCCTCATTTTGTTTGGAGCCAGTTAAATTAGGGAGTTGGATCTTACTTCAGGTTGAATCCTATAAATAGGGGGTTGGATCATCCTTTCAATTGTAGATGGAGAAATAGGAAGTTGGTGCTTCCAATGAATGTACTCTTTGATAAATAAGAAAATCATTCCATGGTTTTTTCCCACATTGGGTTGCCACATAAAATTCTGGTGTAC
>SNQJ01S0069434.1:0-22265 GCA_010110895.2 Picea sitchensis
TTGGTGATATTGGTCCATTTGTCTCTATTTTTCATTTGTTTTATATGCTCATAGTTTTTATTAGTTTTAGTTTAATTCTTGTTAATAGCTTTGTTGTTTTTCTTCCTAACCTTTTACCTTACAGCTGTCATGCCTAGCAGAGCCCAACTGGGCATGTAAGCACTCTTAATTTGCTCACCTAGTGACGAATTGGGTGCAAACACTATGAAAGACCCTCCACAATGCGAAGTTATCATGCTAAGAGGAGATAAAAACGATAATGGAAAGAGGAAACCAGCGATTTAGATCACTGGAAAGAAGGCCATAAATCTTAGTAAGAAGAGGGAAAAGTTAGAAAAATTACAAGAAGCTCCAGAAAGAACTTCGCAGAAGGAAGGTTTCCAGAATTTGAACTTCGCTAGAATATTAGTACAACACAGTTTGGCACTTCGCCATGGCGGAGAAATATTACCGTTGGAGGAATTATGGTCAATCGATTGATGCTCCTGAATGGTTAGGAAAGCAGTTATGGCCCGAAAGTTCACCATTAGACCACTGGGACCGCGCCATAACGGCTGGAATTGCATTGAATATGGATTTGCGACCCATTGAAAGAAACTATTACGGTGTTATCTATTTATCCCATCAAGCATTGCACCGAGAACACTTTTGCTAATTGTGATTATTCAAGCCCACAAAGAAATAGTTGAATTCATGCAGTGATCATTGTTACCTCACCATCCATTATGTTACATTGAGTATTGTTCACCGACCTGAGATATCAGATCTCAAGTGTGCATGTCGAATGAAATTAGCGCAGAAAAAAAAAGTCGTCAAAGAGATTCTAATAGACCTCATGGTCGAGAAGGTGATGTTCGAAGGAATCCAAGCCTCATCAATGCAAGGAGTGCAAGACTCCCCATCGACTTCTCATGGATCTGGACCATCCCGAGTTGCAACTGAGAAAAGAACCAAGCATCGTGATGAATTAGCGAATGCGAAGTTAATTCCATCCATCCTACCTGACTACATTCCACCTTTGGCCAGTGTGGTGAGTCGTGACAATGTCCCGAGGGACTTCGACTACACATTCATCACTGCATACCTTCTGAAGGGAATACAAGCAGTCAAACCACAGTTGGAGAGGATTCCAACCTTGAAGATCACAAGAGATATGGTATGCTCGCACCTCACAAATATTTGACCAAGACCAAGGGGAAGAAGTCAAAGATCATCCCCCAGCCGTGGACTATGGACATCGCAAGGTCCACTGTCTTGAACGTGATGAAGATACCACATTTTGGAAGGCACCAAGAGGTTAACGTGTGCGTTAAGATCCTGTTGGAATGCTTCCATGGTGGGTATATATGGTTATATTTATGCATCACCATTGATCCATCGTTGATCCATAGGATCACCAGATTGAGCATGTAGTGACCAAACCCACTAGACTTTTATCTAGGAAACGCTGCAGACCATGCCTTGGCATAGAATATAAAATACACCTACAGTGATGTAGAGAAAGGGACACGAGGCTACAAGGTAGACTCCATTCGGAATGGTGCAATGTGCCTTGATTTCTAGTTGATTGTTGGTAAGCTAGTAAGAAAGAACAAACCCACGCAGGTCACAGGGTTTTTCGTTGAACTCGCAGAAAAATGCATGGAAGGACTACAGGTGAACTGGGCCAGTTACCTATTCAATCAGTTAGAACTAGATTTTCGCAAAGCTCAGGATCAGGGCTATGATTTCCATTTTAGATGGTTGTTGATCCTCATCACATTCACTGCTTGGGAGATGCTAGAAAGTGTGACCTTCTTTGACATTGAACCGTTCGAGCCATTATTTGCGAAGTTCACCATGCTATGGTATTCGAGCGATATGGGGAAACAATGGCAGTCGAACAAAGTATTCTAGTCCTACTACCTTCAGTTGAATAGGGCTATTAAGTCTTTACCCCATATGACACCTAATACCCTGGACAGATTTAGGCCCCTTATGAAGTTTCGTGCAGATAGGCATTTTATTTATATTAATGTGTGCACAGACAAAAGTAAATAAGAGATTCAGTCCTACCACAAGCTGACAAAGGAGGACCTGGAATAAATCACTAATGAATGGCTCGCAAAGTTCCTTATACCAGTCGACCAGGTAGCATTGTCTGATCCCAACCTCATTGGAATTCTGATGATTACTCGCAAATAGTATGATGCACCCAACAATAGTAGGAAGAAAAATAAGGAATATGTACATGAAATACACAACACATCAGAATAGACTTCATCAGATTCACCTAGCAAAGGAGGAGACAACGAAGTGGACAAATAAGAAAAAGAAGGGTAAGAAGACAAGAAGACGTTAGGCGAAGTAACACCGCCTAGGAACCCCCTTGAAGAGGCAGATACATCTAAGAAAATAAAGGTTTCCCCATGAAACCTACTTCGCGGAAGAATTCCAAAGCAAGTAAGATGAAGTTGTAGACTGTACTCACGGTCGATGACTTCAACTTCATTATCGCAATTGTATCAGATTCCTCAGAAGATATTTTGTAGAGAACTGAAGCCAAACAATAAGCCAAGTATGATATAATTGAAACAGAGCTGAGAGGATTATATCAATCCCTTCACTCCAGTCGCATAGTTCCCACTATGCCCCTGCCACCAGAAGAATCGGAGTTGGGAGATGAGCCTGCCCAACTCCACAGAATAGCTGACGTGGATGAATCTCACCTTTGTTGAGTGTAGGAAGAAAAAGAACAGGCCACAGTGGCCCTAAAGAAATCACAAGAGGAAATCATAGAGCAACACCGAGTTGCACAATAGGAGAAGGACGACCTCCAAACCAAATTTGAAGAAAATAAAGCGCAAATCCAGCAGGAGAAAGAACAATTGCTCATGGAGTAGGTTAGAGTTAAAGAAGTAGTCAACACATCACTTATATTTGTGACAATCTTGGAGTATATGGAAGAAGATCTGGTAGTAAATCAAGTCATGAATCTTGTTGAAGCCACTCAGTAGCTTCAATAGAGGGTCGTGGAACTAGAGCTACAAACAGTGCCAAGAACTCTGCAGGAAGTGAGAAACTAGAGAGAAGAAACTTCCTGGAGAGCAGTTGAAAGGATCAAAGAATTAGTTATGGAATGTAAACAACTAAGAAGTCGCGGTGCGTAGACTTATGAGCACCTTACTGAGGACCCTGAAGTGAAGACACTGGAGTTGCATCTCCAGGAAGCAAAGAAGAAAACAACAACAGTACAAGTGCAGTTGAAAATCTTGTCAGTAGTTGAGAGGATGAAAAGATACCAATAACAACGCATGGCTCAACAATAGCTCCATGACATACAAAGAAAATTCATGGAAGTGACTCAGAAGCTCGAGCTAGTCTAGGATGCAGCTTGCCTACTTTTTGAGGATATTGAAGGCCGAGGAGAAGAGCTATAAAAAGTAGCCACTTTGGTAGAACAACACTTAGAAGGACCTGTGAATGAGGGAGTTATTCAAGAGTTCGTCGAGAAGGAGGCCTTGGCACAACAATAGGTTCAAGCATATCGATCTAAGCTTGAGGCTTTTGAGGCAGAGTTACCCAGACCAGAGTGACTCGGGACGAGTCACAGGTGAGTGTTGGGGGCATGTTGGACCTTGACCAAGTTTTGGAGATCCTTGATCATGTTTGACCTCTTTTGGGAATTTGACAAGCTAGTCGAATGTGGAGCGCAAGTTGAAGCAGAGATCGCAGAATATCGACCCCTTTTTATGGCATTTTTTGGGATTAGGGTTTATGTAATGGGTATGGGATGTCGGCCCATGGTTTTACCCATGTTTGGGCCCATTTTTTAATGAATAAATAGATATCTATGCGATGTAGGAAGAGGCCAATGTGCTAAGTGTGAATAGTTGTGGATGCTTTGTGCATGCTATGTGTTAAGAACTTGTAGAGCCAAGTGCAAGTGATTATATGGAGGCTTTTTTATTAAACCTAGCTCGAGGAAGGAGGACTTGGCAAGGTGTGTGCAGATCTAATGTCCTATGCGGAGTGGGTTTTGAGGCTTTGTGCATGTAACGAGATTGACAAAAGATAATAAAGAAGACGAAGAGTTGGTGGACGTAGCCCCACACTGGGGTGAACCACGTATATCCTATGTTATGGTTTCTTTGTGCATTATGGTTGTATGTTAGTGATGTGATTTATGCTTAGTGCCAATATCTTTATGCATGATGAATCTTGTATAATAGCTTAGTGCTTGGTAAGGTGAATGAATGTTAGATCTGATCTATCTCTCCATGCTAAGTGCTTGAATGTGTTAGATATGGTTGAATACTGCGTTTCTTTGTAATTACGATTTGGATCTACGATATGAATAAAGGTTAATTACTGATGAATGTTAACTGCTAAGTGATTTGTTAAGTGGTATAATCACATATTTGTGTCCCAGCTAGGTTGTAGACATTTGATTCCTACATCCACCCCTGCCTCTACCTTGGGTGAGACTTTATATGCTTCATAGGTATTGCCAAAAGGGTTGGTAGTTAGGGTTTTGTTGGTGCATTGTTGAAGCGTTGAACCCTGGTTCTACCCCTATGCCAACAAGAGTCCTTGAGGGTGGTAGGAAAGAGTTTTAGTTTTTGGGAATCTTGTAAGTAATTGTAGCTCCTACAAAATATGTCGAACTCAAATAGAAAGGTATCCGAGTCTTCACTGCTTTTACCGTAAAAGGTGGGCAGTGCCTAGAGAGGAATTTTTTTCATATTGACATTCTATGTGGTGTCCAAAATTGGAAATACCAACGTGGTTTCAGTTTAGTTTCCAACTTATTCTCCCTCCTCGTGTCTTACATTGTTGTGATCCTCCTGATCATCCATATTGGTTTGGTTTCCAAAAAGAGAGTACCTAAATCGTTTTATCCTTGAAGAGAACAAAGTATTGCAAGGTTCTTTTCTAAGAAAGGTATCCCTTTGATGGGAATGACTTCCTATTGCTTGGATGTATGGGACTCTACTCAAGCCGGTTGAGACTATTGGTGCCAATTTTTTTGTTTCAACTTGGGAAATAATTATATTGGCTGAACTACCAAACAAAGTATTCACTTGTTCAAGGTCTATGATGTCTATGAAGTTAGGGTCTCCTGATGGTGGTGAAAAAACAAAGGTTGTGTTGGTTAGTTCTACGTAAGGCTCGAGTGGTCTTGCCTCTTGTCCCACTATTATTGATGCTTCATTTTTTTGTTCTATAGTGCTCCCTGTTTTGGTGTCTTCAGAGACTTCTTTAGCTCTTTGGGTTGAGCTAACCCCTACTTTTCGGTGTCAATCTGTAGAGTTTATGAGTGGAGTGTTACTTCCCCCAAAAAGTTCAGAAGGAACCTTGGTAAAAAATCTTGGTTTAGTTTTAATTTATCTACCCTTTGGTCCCTAGGTTTGTTCATGAAAGAAAATAAAAATAAAAACTACAATTGGGTTTGGGGGAACCTGCTATAACAAATGCGCATGTTCTTACCTCTCGTCTTAAAGTTCCCCCGCCACCAAAGTAATGCTAAGGTTCAGAAATGATCTATCTCCTAACTAATTCCTACCTTAAGACAACTCCCCAACAACGGTACCAAAAATGATGGGTGTTCTATATGCACTAAATCCCTCAATTAAATTGTCAACCTGAGGTAAGTAAACTTATATTTGTAGCACTGTATGTGCCAAGGTAGAAAACCTAGAGGAAGTATGATCTAACTAAGGAGATGTTCTATCAAAGGATTATTCTACTTAAGTTAAGACTATTAATTAGCAAATCCTATCAAAGAACTTGAACTATTTATCCTAAGCATCTTTAAACAATGAATTGATGGATTATTCCTAAATAAGCAAAGAAAACCCTAATTTGAACAATTTAACCTATTCAATTTAATGAGCAACAACAAGTAAATTACCTTTATCTTTTATCATTAAGCAAATAAGCATTCAAACAACTAACCTATCAAAACTTATGTAGCAAGTAAACTCATCAAAACTATTCAGCAAGTAAACTTATCAAAACTACACACCAAGTAAAATCTATTCTTAAGATAAAAATCGTACTCATTTCTAATCTACAAAGGGAAATCTTAACCTACTTAATCAAAAGCAGCATGACAGTATTCATAAATTAATCAAAAACTATTCTTAATCTGCAATAACAAGAAACTTCAAAGATGATGACTATCTCTTTGGTGACTAATAACATCATGATGGAATCTAATGATTAGAGATAGCTCAAGAGGAATGAATTCAATATTGACTTCTATGGATAAATGAAAAGTATGAATCAATCAATCTAACGAAATCTTAGCCATCATAGAATAAACATTAACTATCCTGAAAATCCATGTGATCTCTCAAATTCATGCATCAATCATCGATGATAAGAAAACACTATTATATTTAATTAAAATGCACTCTTATGCTAACTCAAGTAAATTCACAAAACTATAAACTTATGACTAAACACTTAATTCAAATTCAAACTTCTAATTAAAATCACAACTCAAATATTAAACTGAGATTTCATAATTTAAACTAAGATAATCCTATTATTAAAAACTCAGATTACAAACTAGAATGCTTGTAAAAACATAATCCCAAAACAATATCTAAAACTGGAATTTCATAATTAAACTAGACCTAATCCTATCTTTAGAAACTCAAATTTCAAACTAACATGCTTGTAAAAATATAATCCAAATTCTACTTCTATCTTAGCATACTACAACAATATTGATAAGAAAAATAGATTCAGGAAAGCATAACTAAAATTGAGAATTAAATCAACTAATAAAACTTGCAATTATTAATCCATCGAAACTTGAAAAAGAAACTCTATACTCTGTGTTAAACTAATACTTTGTTCTAAAGACTACTCTGTTTCAACCTACAAAAATCAATTTAGCTTCTAACATGCCAACCAAGTTAGTAGCTTGCAATCCATTCACTAAGAAATAAAAAAACACAGCATAATAAACAACTATCTCCTACAGACAACCTGCAAACGGGAAATTAAACAATTAAATGATGAACAACAAATACAACAATTAAAATGACAAAACACATATAACACGGAAATGAAGTAAGTTATAACTAAACAACTGAAATACGCAATCTATCTATATAAGTATTCACCCAGACCACTAGTGGGAACCCTAGCAGGTCATGGCTACTCCTCAAAAGAAAATCACAAAATCAATCAACACGGTTCTGTCATTAGATTAAAAAAAATGCAGCCTTAACACAAGTTTGCAAAGATGTCTCAATTACACAGCGAAATGTATTCTAACAATTCTTTTCTTTTTTCTGGCCACTACTAGTGGTATTTATAATGATTACAATTTGAGAGGTCGACCACTGGAAGGGTCGACCTCCTCTAAAAATTGTAAATCTAATTAAATGTGCTCTAATAGCCTTCGACTTCTAGAAACTGAACGAGCCACTCAATGATTAGCATAGTTGCTTAATTTGAGATGTCAAGAGCTCAGTAGTTGGAGGCCACGAGGGGGCACAAAATCCAGGTCATCGATTTTCCTAGTACAGGCTACCAATATGCCAACTGCCAACTCGCCTACGCTCCAAGTGTTGGATCATGTGTCGGATGCAGTGTCGGATGAAGTACTGGATCAATTTCTAGATGAAGTGTCGAACGAGCTACCAGATGGAAAATTGCATTTCGAATTCACCCTGTGACACGCAAATCACGCATTAGATCCTCGTAATCATCAAATCAAACTGAATCTAACTCAAAACCATTGCAAAACATCAATTGCGCATACCTTTTATAAAGGCATGATGATTTGGTACAAAATCCTTCAAAAACTTCTTCAAAATGGTTAATAACACATATAATACTAGGACAAAAAGGATTCAATCATCATCACAAAACAACCAAAACACGAGCCCAACAAGACTCCAAGGTACTTTTACATTCTCTAACCTCGATCCTAGATGATGTGTTGGAGTCGATGGGACGAGATTCATTGGAAGGTGGACCTTAAGGAATTCCACATTATCCAATACAAGTAAAATATAGAATATTTGTGAAGTATAACAGTAAAATATGGAACCAACAAGTAAATCGCAATAATTATTGTGAACTTCTCCTGCCAGTCTCCTAGTTTTCAAGAAAATCTCGTGTACAGTTGCACTGGTAAAAAAAAATTCACAACAAAACTTATTTTTCTCTTTACAATTTTATTTATTTTTTTATTACAACTAACCTACTCTACTTGAAAAAGGAAGCCCTATACTCAAGTGTAGGAGTATTTCTAGTGAAGCCATGTGTGTAACATAATTACAAATATATTCATACTCAGGTTTGAAAGATATGATTTAATGTATACTAGAGCATGAGATACCAACTTTTTTGTATGATAGGATGTCAATATTTGTTGAAGAAGAAAGTGGTGCTTCAACCTGATAGTCATCTAGAACCAATGTTCAATACAGTCATAATACTCTTGGTCCACTAGTTCATTTAGGTTGCTTTGCATGTATTTCTCTACAATCCCATGCAAATATCCTACTATCGGATAGTTAGTCTCTTGAGTGCATAGGGGATAAAATAATAGGCGTGTTAGGAACTCCTTGATCTCAAGTTCTAATGGATGCTCTCCATCAAATGTGGTCCATGATTCCTTGGTTTCCTCGACAATTGCTTATATATCTTGATCTTGTGGATGTCGCTCATGGAACTTTTGTTCTTTTATTACTTCCAAAGGGGCGGGTATGTTCCTAATTTCGGTTAGAATTTTATCTTCCTAAGAGGAAAAGACATTGAATACTACTAGGATTTGAGAAATATTTTGGATTAGCATTTCCTATTTTACTCAACAGTTTCTTCAACATTCTTCTTTTTCCAATTGGTATGTGTTTTCTAGCATGGGGGTTAGTGTATGGGGGATCTTACAGCTCTAAAAGAAAACCTTAAAAATATTGAATAAATGAAAATGAAACACACTAATCATGTACTCGAATCACCACCATGCTAATAGGATCATGTTGTCACCAAGTTATTTGTTCACACAAGTTAGGCTTCTCTTCTTTTCATGAATAAAACTAAAAGAAAACACACTTGAATTAAAGAAATAACAAGGCTTTGGAAAAACTCACTTAAGTGAATGTGTCGGGCTAGAACCCCTTCAGAAATTATGAAGTAAGGGTGCCTTTGTGTCTTACCGCTTCTCCTCCTCCAAGTTGTGTAATTTAAAATAAACCTACCTTCCTAAGCTCTAATCCCTTTAGTACCTCCTCGCCAACGATGTCAAAAATATCGGGTGAATTATATGTGATAATTTTTGTTACATTTAATGTCAACCCAAGGGTTTGTAAACTTATAGGTGCAAGCACAGGAAATGTAGGACTAAATCTCTAATCTATCCTACACCGGCGAAAATCCAAACAAACCCAAAAAATTAAGGAAAAGGTAGATGAAGAAAATTGATGTTAGGAATATATCACTGGGATGTAAGACAATGAGTTGTATAAGGGTTCAATGTTACAATATTTCATATGTGTATTTTCATTCAACTTCTCATGTGTATCTTACTAACATGTCTCAATCCTTCGGTGATTCTTCCTGCAATAAACTCTTCTATCATGGAAATGAAAACAAGCAAATTGTTGAAGATTAACACTAAGGAAATCGTCATTGGGTCGTGGAACAACTAATGTTATAAAGGTTGTGAGTTGTAGTATTTCATCCAAGGAAGTTCATGCAACTTTTTGAAAGTATCTTATTAGCATTTTTAACCTTCAATAATATTCATGTAGTGGATCCACACATGTACTAGAAGAAAACAAATTAAAGTAATGCAATGTAAATACTTCAAAGGAAACACACTTCATAGAATTGTCCTCAAGAAGAGATACACTCGAAAATAGAAAAGTTAAGTATGTGTTAGTGCAAGATTATATTTTCCCTATGTTATTTATATGAACCAACTAACCTTATAACAATAATCCCTCTAACGCTGTATTCTTGTTTATATCAAAATACATGACAACATAATAATGACACTTAATACAACGTATGTACAACATAGCAATGATTAACAATGGAACAAAACAATATAGTAATGTGATAAAAAAATATAATTAAATAATATTTTGACTAAAAAAATGACAAAACAATATATATTAATATGATAATACATACAATATGTAATATGATGAAATGACAACACCATATAATATTTGTTTTTTGTACTGGCGAAATCGACAACTTGGGTGGTTCTCATACTCACGTGACACGGGGTCGATTCCCATTTGCTACCACTATAACCTCCAGGTGTGTCCACACAAACCACAATCATGGGGCATGGGTAAATAGGGGTCACAATCGAACTGGAGACCTCCTTTAAATATTTCTTTCCATTTACACGGCACTTGTCAGTCAGTCTACACCCCTGTGGGCATAACACCATATAATATTATAACAACATAATTGTACATATATCCAAGTGAGATAATATTGTAACTTAAAAATAATGTAAAGTTATAACATTTTTGGTGCATGCCTCGTTTGGGAGAGAAAATCCTATTTTGGGGTGCAGGCCTATTTTGGGAGAGAAAATCCTATTTTTGGGCACAATGCTATTTGGGGAGAGAAAAGCCTATTTTTGGGCATAGGCCTATTTTGGGAGAGAAAATATTATTTTTGGGCACAGGCCTATTTTGGTAAACAAAATCCTATTTTTGGAGCATGTGCTATATGTGGCGGAAAAGAAGCATGCAGAAGATGAAGGAAACACAACATGTAGAAGATGAAGGAAAAGAAACATGCGGAAGATGGAAGAAAAGAAGCGTGGTGCACATGCCGACATACCTATCCATGTTAGGGTTAGGGTTTTGGATATGAATGGAATGGTTATGAGCCAATATAATAGTATAAATAAAGGCCTAGGAGGTCTAGTAAAGGTTGGTCAGTTGGTTGTTTAGTCAAGGAGAGAATAGTTTTGGTTTGAATACGATAGTTTTTTAGGGTTAGATCATAGGTTGTGGAGCCTGTTTTGGTCTAGTCCACCTCACGGAGGGTACTTACCCTACCTTTTTATTGTAATCCTGAATAATGTAATGCGTGCATTGTATATTTTGTAGAATGATGAATAAAAGCATAGAAGAGACAAATCTGTGTAGATGTATCCCAAGGGGGGGTGAACCACAGTAAACTTGTTGTGTTAATGTGTATGAATGATTGTTATACTTTTATGTTGTTTATCAGTTAAAGAATGACTGCTAGCGTAGATTATACAACATCCATGCATAGTTGATTAATGAATGAATACTAGATTTTATTGAATGGATAATAATGGTGATGCATGAGGAAAAGGAACAAATCACATCCCCAATCCCTTCCCTAACTGCATACATATGAGTCTTGCAATCCCCCATAAGCTATCTCAAGTGAGACTGTGTTGTGCACTCTATGCGTAACATTGCCTTTTGGTTTACCAGGAAGGTTAGTTTGAGGGTTTTGTTGGAAACCTTTGAGATCAGAACAAATGGTTATGTTGTCATCTTGAACTGCACAGGATAGATTGGAAGGGATATGTTGAAGAAAAACATGGAGAATGAAAACTTAGAAGGGAATGTTCAGGCCATGGAATCTAACAAAGGTGGAGATTGAAAGACGGTTAAGGAAAAAGGAACTCGAGTTTGCATATAAGGAAAAATGAAACCCTAAATATACACCACACAAATATCTCGACAAATATGTGTTTAGTGACTTGCATGAAGTATTTTTCTGTAATTCTTTACATATGTTACATGAGTGTTTATTCAGGTTGAAGGAAAGACATCCTACAAATCAGATAAGACAACTAGAGTGTCATCCTATGGAGATCACGTAGTTGCAACAAATCAATAATAACTTTACGTGAAATAGATTTTTGGTTAGACAGTATTATTACAGGGTTTATCACTGAATTTGTAGTTGATACTACCAAGTCGTACACTACTACAGAGTAGGATTTTTTTAAGGGACCCATAGGTAGGTACATAAGATCACTTTATACTTCTATCAATATTTTATTATATGACAAAGGTGTGATGACCATGGAATCAGACAACTAAACTTCCTTGTGCTCATGGGGGAAGGGGGGAAGCACTGACATGAATCTGAGATATGGACACAGAGCTAGATAAGGGGAAGAATAAGGAGGCCATGGACCCAATCATGATGGAAGAGGACTAGAAAAATTAGATAATGGAAAAATATGGAACGACACACAATAGTATACCTTACTAAGATAAGATGAATAATAAAAAGAGGGCCATAATCGACAGAGAATGCTTGGAGAATGATGAAGAAGAGGTAGAGGATCTATGGTTTGTGGATTAGATTGAGAAAATATTGCACGCAACATATGAAAGAAAAAAAAGAGGTCTAGGGTCAGGAATAGAAGGCATAACTCCATTCCAGATCACAATTAGTGTGGAACCTCCAACCCCATGTGTGACTAATACACCTGAAGGAACACTAGCATATAGATAACCAATTTTTAGTAGAAGAGGGGAAGCAATTCAAGGGTCCAATAGAGGACAACCAAGTGGGGGTACAAGTTTAGGAAGTAATAGTCAACTATATACACTGCTCGAAGGCATTAGTTCTATTAGCGCTAGAAGTTGCTCTTGGACTACTCAAGTGCAAGCCTAGCACATCATGAATAAAAATGTTTGATTGGATAAATTGGGTTTTAGGAAATTATGAGAGTGGTTAAATTAATCAAGAAGCGAATGAATCCATTGGGCATGGAGTCCATGAAAATATACTATAATACTGAACTAACATTCTATGTGCGGCAAATCAGGTCAACAAAGCTAATATCAGTTAAAATGCTTATAAAGAGGTGGAAAGAAGAAATAAGAAAAACAAAACTGAAAATGTTAAAAGAGAATCCGGATATTCAATGCATGTAATAGCAAGAGGAAAAACTCAGTTTTTAGAAATCCTTTCTAAGACCTACTCAAAACTCAGATAATCCTATGGCAACGGATAGAGAATATCATATACAATAACCCTCCCAGCACAAAAATTGCAGACATATAACCTATAGCAGCAATAGATATCCAAGAAGATGAAAGATGGAAAAATTATTTACACGAAAAAGAGAAAACAAACTGATAGATAACTTCATTGTCAGCTGAGGTCTATTACATAAAAAAAAGCATCACAGTTCTGTAACTTAAAAATTAGAGAATTTCTATGCCTATCTAGCTCCCTCACGGATCTTAAAATTTTACCTAGACCTCTTGGGTCTCTTTCCCCCCTTCTTCAAGAGATATAACCTTCTTTAAATAGAAAATAGCATCCAAATGAACTAATGAGGTCGAATCCCATCTCCTCCATTGGATTCTAAGCCTTGGATATAGGTGGCAACAATCAAAGAGGCAACAATCCAACAAACTGCTAATTTCCAGGAATTTGTTGGAAGTCATTAATAAAATGTCTCCACCTCATTGCATGAGGCCTTTACTAGAGATAAATCTTAGGTGCAGGTGTCACTTGACATATAAATGATCCTTGATAAGCCATTTGAATCCTTCTTGACAGGTGTCAACCTCCCAACAAGGCAAATATCAAAATCCTTGACCGCTATAGGAAATTAGGTAGCGTCGCTGCGCAGAGTGGGTAGCACCACTTCTATATCCAATATATCTCAAACCATAACAAATTTTGAAAAAATGAGAGAGTTTTTTGTTATTTGGAATGTTATTAACAAAAACCTCCTCCAGTTTTCAAAAAAACCTTCTCAATTTCTCACAATCAAAGTTTTAATTTAATGACTCAAAACTGGTAAAATAACTCTGCACAATTCGTTTTCTGCCAGAATATTATGCATCACCTATAGGTAGCGTCCGACTATGGTTCACCTGTATGCAGATTTTGTCCTCTGTGAAATATTACACAGCGCCTTTATGTATTTCTACTTACATTGCGTCTACATACAATTTTGGGTAGCATTGACAAAACACAACGCCTTTCAATCTTGAATATGTACAGAGCAGTGTATGTTCTTTCATGATGACAAAACCATTTTACTTAAGTTACTTGACCATACTATAGGTAGTTCCTTTTACCACTGGTTGAATCTATCACTTAGCAAAAACTCAAAATCCATATAGGCACCTTAACCAATCTTGTGTTAACATAGGCTCCATGGGGGATGGCATGCTCCCCACAAGCTGCCAAGAACCTGTAGACCTGTGCCTTATTTTTTGGGCTTGTGGAGTCATGTTATGATGCATAGTGTTGAATACAACATACTGAAAACTTATATTACTCTACTTTCAAACAAAAATCAAACACACCTGCTCTTGATGGAGCTTATTTATGTACAAAACCTAAGCTAACTATCTTTTACAATGGGCTAGGTGAAGGAAAACTTCCACCAAAGCCATTCAAGCAACTTGCTGACATGAGTCTTTATAATGCTAGTGATTGTCAGTAGACAAAAGGAATATGACAATGTTTTGAAAACATTTCCTATATCTCCTCTGACCATTGCTGACACAATAAAGTTTACAGGTTCCAAAACATTTGAGAAATACAACTCCATATACACCCCTATAGGGTCACAAAAATGGTGACAAAACACACGAGACTGATAGCATAATTCATTTTCCACTTCAATTTGATTACTGTAAATTGTGGGTACAAGTGGAAGAAGGATTAACGTAGGTGGTTGTTGATCCACTGATGACTGTCGATTTACTCCTGGCTATGTATAAACAATCTTTTCATGTGCCTCAACTAAGGGATGCTCCTGGTAAAATCTTTGGGTTATGTCTTATGTGACAAGGCCAACCTCTACATCATACTCCCTATATTCATAGTGATCAAATATAGGATAATATTGCTTCTCATCATCACTAGAATATTCATCAAAAACAAGCTACCCTTCATACCTATGATCGACCTCTAAAACAGTAATTTCATCAAGAATATAGTTATTAAAAATATTCATTTCAGGAACAGTAGTAACTGGTGCTTCTAGTTGTTCATATGCATGATTTTGATCTGAAACAAAGTTATGAATGTTTTCCTCTTTGAATACATGAGTATTCTTTATGCTTTCATTTGGACAGTGAAATAAATCATTTTCATCTTTATATTCAGCAGATCAAACTAACAAATCTTGAGCACATTCTACATATCCCTCACAACAGTTATAACAAATACTTTCAAAGGGATAAAACCTTTTGTAGTGTTCATTGAATACTCTATGGAAATCCTTTAAGGATGAAATGATGGAAGGGGGTAATGAGAAATACCATTTATGTGCATCCCTATCCAATGAATACAAGAACATTTTCATCAATATATCTTCATGATGGATGTCAAGTTGTTGCATCAAAGCATGAAATTCATGAACGTGCTCAACAGGGTTGTCATCCTTACCTTCATAAAATATGGGCAACAGATCTTGCATTCATAAATAAGAGGCACAATATGTGGATAATCCTCTATAGCTGAGAAATCATGTGGGACAAACCTCCTGGCCAGGATAGCCTTCATAGCCATTTGATTTGCCTCATCCCCAGTGGAGTCACCAAGAGATTTTGAACAATGGAGTCGCCATGGTGAATGTGCAGTCTTGAAGGTGTCCAACTTCAGTTGGAGTTGTACAGTGTCATTCTTCCTAGGGAGATTTTCAATATGCTCAAATCCTTCCCGGCAATGGCGCCAAAAATGTTAGCGCTAGAAGTTTCTCTTGGACTACTCAAGTGCAAGCCTAGCACATCATGAATAAAAATGTTTGATTGGATAACTTGGGTTTTAGGAAATTATGAGAGTGGTTAAATTAATCAAGAAGGAAATGAAGCCATTGGGCATGGAGTCCATGAAAAGAAACTGTAATCCTGAACTAACAGTCTATGTGCAGCAAATCAGGTCAACAAAGCTAAGATCGGTTAAAATTCTTATAAAGAGATGGAAAGAAGAAATAAGAAAACAAAAACGAAAAATGATCAAAGAGCATATAGATCTTCAATGCATGTAACAGCAAGAGGAAAAACTCAGTTTTCATAAATCCTTTCTTAGACCGAATCAAAACTCAGATAATCCTATGGCAACGAATAGAGCATATCCTATACAATAACCCTCTCAGCACATAAATTGTAGGCATATAACCTATAGCACCAACACATATCCAAGAAGATGAAAGATGGAAAAATGATTTACATAGAAAAGAGAAAAAAAACTAATACATAACTTCATTTTCAACTGAGGTCTATTACATAAAAAAGTAGCACGGTCTGCAACTTAAAAATTAGATAATTTTCATGCCTATCTAGCTCCCTCGCGGATCTTGAAATTTTACCCAAACCTCTTGGGTCTCTTTCCCCCCTTCTTAAATATATATCACCTTCTTTAAATATACAATAGAATCCAAATGAGCTAAGGAGGTCGAATACCATCTCCTCCATTGGATTCTAAGCCTTGATATAGGTGGCAACAATTAAAGAGACAAAAATCCAACAAACTGCTAATTTTTCAAGAATTTGTTGGAAGTCATTAATAAAATGTCTCCACCTCATTGCATGAGGCCTTTTCTAGAGATAAATATTATGTTTAGGTGTCCCTTGACATCTATCTGATCCTTGAGAATCCATTTGAATCCTCCTTGATAGGTGTCAACCTCCCAACAAGGCAAATATCAAAATCCGTGACTGCTACAGGAAATTAGGTAGCTTCGTTGTGCAGACTGGGTAGTGCCACTTCTATATCCAATATCTCTCAAACCATAACAGATTTTGAAAACTGGAGAGAGGTTTTTGTTATTTTGAATGTTATTAACAAAAACCTCCTCCGGTTTTCAAAAATACCTTCTTCATTTCTCATAATATAATTTTTAATTTAATGACTCAAAACTAGTAAAATAACTCTACACAATTCGTTTTCTGCCAGAATATTACGCAGCGCCTGTAGGTAGCACATGACTATGTTGAACCTGTATGTAGCTTCTTTCCTCTTTGAAATATTATGAAGAACCTTTACGTAGCACTACTTACGTTGTGCCTGCATACAATTTTGGGTATCATTGCCAAAACGCAACGCCTTTCAATCTTGTATATGTACAGAGCAGTGTGTGTTCTTTAATGATGACAAAACCATTTTACTTAAGTGCCTTGACCGTACCATAGGTAGTGCCATTTACCACTAGGTGAAGCTAGCACTTATCAAAAACTCAAAATCCATATAGGAACCTTAACCAATCTTGTGCTAACAAGTTCAACATGTTTCAAAATGGAAGGACTAGATTCCACTATCAAATTACCATATTTTCATGGCGAGGCATCAAAGGACCTTGAGTAGCATTTATTCATCTATGAAAAGATATGGGAAGAAAATCAGGTCATAGATGAGGATACAAAAGTGGATCAATTGGCTATAACACTTAGAGACTGTACTCTAGACTGGTACATGAGCCTTGATGTAAACAGTCCACAAGGAGCGCCAAAGACTGTCGCGGAGGTGAAAAAGTTGCTAGTAAATGAATTTCAAAATTCAAACTCACAAGACCGGTTCATGAACGAAATGATAGAGATCAGGAAGTAACCAGGTGATTCGGTCTAGGAAATTGATTAAAGGTTAAAACTTCTGAAAGGTTAGTTGAAGTACTCTATTACTGACATGCAACATAGGTAGTTATTTGTGAACTCATTATTACCACACTTGAAGTATCCTTTGAGACAACAGAAATTTCAAAATCAAGCAAAGGCGCTGCAAGTAGCCTTGTAGCTAGAATAAAACCAATATCAACAAACATATCCAACAATAGAAGAGTTGAAAGAGGATCCAAAGAATATGATATTTTAGTTGAACCAGAAAAAAGGGAAAGAGAAGAGAGAAGTTGTTTGGTGAATGTTATGAAGGACAAAAGGACACCATAATAATGAATGTCCAACCTTTTCACAGTACTTGGAAGCAAGGGTGCCAAACCCCTTTCCAACAGGAGGACCATGGTGTGAAATTTGTAAGATACACAGGCATGATAAATATCATTTTCCAATGATGCAAAAGTATTAGACCGTGCCAAAACGTTATTAATGCAATTTTTTTAAATCAGTGGGTAACAATGGCAAGGACTGTAGAATGCTCAAATTAATGAGAGAGAGAATTGCTAACACCTATAGGGTGCAAGTAGAGATGATGACAGGACAATCCTCACTGTAATTCAATAATGTGCAACCACAATTCAATATCATGCAGCCATAATACAACAATGCATAGTCGTAGTATAATAATGCACAGTATAACCAGATACCTAAATACAATGCACTGTGAGGAGATAGAGGTGGATTTAGAGGTGAAGGCTGATGAAAGGAGGATTTGGACAAGGAAAAACTCTGCCACAATTGTTAACAACCAGGACACTATGCAAGACACTGTCCACTTCCACCTGTGACATGTATGTATTGTCGCGTAGTAGACCACGACACAAAAGACTTCCCAACATTATTGGGAAAAAATCAGGAAAAAAGGAACCAGAACAATCAAAATGTCCAATGGATTTTGGTAGAAGCCAAGGATGATGGGAAGAACATCAATATAGCTACTCAAGGAGAAGTCAAGATAGGTTTTGATGCAGCAAAACATGATCCATGTCAACACCAGTGGGTCAAGAAGAACATTGAGTCACAGAAGCATTTTGACGCATAGAAAGAAAAGGAGACATTTAAGGAGGCCAGAAAGGAGATTCTAAAAGAGAACATTGTGTATACATCAATTGCGCAACAAAGTTAGGATCCACCATTGTACGAAATTCCACCCTCAATGGATCACACCAAAAAAGTAAAACCTTCATAGAAAGTAAGTAACCCAAAGACGTTTTTGCAATCTTATGTCAAGTTTTTGCAATCGTGTGTCAAGTTTTTGAATGATCCATCATGCATTAAGGTCTTACATAACTTGCTAGAAATATGAAACGCAGAAGTAGAAGGGAAGTTAGAACATAAGACAGTTAATAATCTCCATACAAGAAGAAGAACAAGTATGGAATTCAGGTTAAATGTCAATATTGGGGATTTCATACTTGATTTAGGCTCTGAAGTGAATGTACTACCTAAGAAGACATGGCAGTGTATGGGATAACCCACATTAGGTTATTCACCTGTTTAGTTGAAATTGGAAAATTAGCATAGAGTATTATCAATTGGAATACTTCAACGTCCGACAATAGACTTGGATGGAGTGCGCACTGTGGAATATTTTGAAGTTATATAAATAGTAGATGGTACAACACCCTGCCCAACATTACTCGGATTAGACTAGGAATTTGATAACGAGGATGTGATCAACCTGAAGACATGGAAAATGAATTTTGAATTAGGTGAATATAGATTTATTGCACCATTGGATCCCTCAGAAGGATAAAGGTTTGTAGAGGTGGCATGTTTGGACTTAGAGGAAATAAATTAGTTATATAGGACTACCACACGAGAAGAAGATTATTTCAACCCAACTGCAGATGGGGTAATTAGTTGGAGAACCATTACATATTGTGCCTCAGATTCATATACAGGTCTGGAGAACTAGTAGTAGAGACTACATGAAGTCTCCATAAGGAGGTGCACAAGAATAGTGTGTGTAGTAAGGTGGTTAGGTACAGAAGTAAGGGAACCTCCCACTTTTCATGGTTTGAACGACCTAGAAGAATTCTTGATGAAATATGAGGAAGAAGTTTTGGAAAATCAAATGTTGTTAACCTTGGATATTTCACTCAAAGAAACACCTGCAATATGGTGGGGTGCGCACAAGGGAATGATTCAAGACTGTTATCGATGTAAAAGGTTATTTTGCATTAGATTTGGTGAAAAACAGGGGAACAATACATTGCAAAAATAGGATGAATGAGGAAGGACAGATGAGAACATAGAGAAATGCATAACCCAATGGAGGTTGACACCACCAGAAGAATGGCCTCATTAATTTATTCATACATTGGTAGGGATACCAGGGAACTAGTACTTAGAACAGGAATTGCGCAGAGGCACTACAAAATGGACAATATTATAATAGAATTTGGTGGTAACCTTCTCATTTGACATTGAGAACCCCAATATCGATTCATACCTCAAGTTGATACATGGAATGATATTTTTTTAGGAACCTGAGGTGGAAATTATAAAAAAATATCAATAGAAGAACATAAAGATAGTCAAAGACTTACTCTCATGTTATCATGTCACAGAGGAAGCACATGATAAAGATAATCTACAACATTCATATAACATAGATTGAAGGTGAGAGACAGTTGGAAGGTCCATCTCTGGAGTCAAAGGCATTTGTTTCACCAGTTAAGGTCAAGAAACTCAACATTGGGATAGAAGAAAACCCTAAAATGCAAAGCATTGGAGACTACTGGTATGGGAAAACACTAGAAAGGATCACAAAATTACTATGTGAATACAATGACTTGTTTCCAGCAAACTTTATAGAGATGAAAAGAATAGCAGGTGAGATGGGTGATATGAAGATACCCCTAAAACCATATGCTAGACCTGTTAGACAGAGACCTTACAGGTTGAACCTAATGTATTAGAAAAAAGTGAAGAAGAACTTGACTGGAAGTTAGAAGTTGGTATCATAGAGACAATGGAAGAATCTGAATGGATCGGTCTCATGGTAATCTAGGAAAATAAACAAGGGGGAATAAGAATTTGTGTATATATAAGGAAACTAAACGATGCTTTCTTAAATGATCATTCCCCTACACATTTTACATATGAGGTCTTAGAGAATGTGGGCAGACAAGAAGCATATTCATTCACATATGGATTCTTAGGTTATCATCAGATTAAAATAGCTCCATATGATAGGCATAAGACTAAATTTTCTACAGAATGGGGATCCTATCAGTATACATGTATGCCCTTTGGATTGAATAATGCACCAACTATATTTTCAAGGGTATTTATAACTGCTTTTAAATATTTCATACATAAGTTCTTAGAAGTATATTTGGATGACTGGACTATTTTTAGTATTTTGAAAGATCATGTAGAAGTCTTCATACTAATGTTGGACAGGTTTAGGCAATGTCAGATCTCATTAAACATCAAGAAATATATTTTCAGCACACCTTTTTGGATATTGTTAGGAAATGTGGTATGCAAAAAGGGGTTATTGGTTGAACCTACTAAGATTTTTGTAATTGTGAACTTACCACCACTGAAGTCAGTGCGCCATTTAAGAGACACACTTGGACATACATGGTACTACAGGAAGTTTATCAATGGGTATGCACAAATTGTTGCATCAATGGAGAAGTTGTTGAATAAGGACACCAAATTTCAGTGGAACAAGGATTGTCAACAGGGATTGGATACTTTGAAGGAGAAGATGGTGATAACACCTATTTTAGTGTTTCCCAATTGGAAAAATACATTTCATGTGCATGTAGATGCATCAACAATAACACTTGGAGAAATTTTGGCACAACCAGGAGGAGGTGACTTAGATCATCCTATAGCGTTTGCAAGTAGGAATGTATCAGACTCTGACCATAATTAAAACACAACAGAAAGAGAAGATCTATCCATGGTGTATGCATTGTATAAATTCAGAGATTACGTATTGGGTAGGAACTTTAAAATGTTCACAAATCATTCTACCATCAAATATCTAGTCAACAAGCCAATGTTGGGGGGCAGGATCTGTAGATGGCTATTACTGTTCTAGGAATTTGATTTTGAAGTAATAATTAAACCAGAGAAACTAAATGTTGGACCAAATCACTTATCAAAGATAAACAATGGAGAAGAACCTACTAACTTAGAAGACAACTTATCGGATGCACAATTATTTTTAGTTCAGATAACTAATGAGTACTTTTCTAATATCATTGAATTCTTGAGTACGGGATTTGTGTCAAAGGATTTTAGTACCACACAGAAGAAAAT
The DNA here is from genome assembly GCA_010110895.2 of Picea sitchensis. Classification (NCBI taxonomy): domain Eukaryota; kingdom Viridiplantae; phylum Streptophyta; class Pinopsida; order Pinales; family Pinaceae; genus Picea; species Picea sitchensis. The sequence goes on from SNQJ01S0069434.1 coordinate 21,894, forward strand.
CCTGGTAGTTAGAGATGCAGACTATCAACTCATTCCAAGTATTTTGTACAATCTAGGCACATATAACATTTTGATAAGGTGTGTAATGGAGCATGAACGACCCATGGTTCTAGCAAAAGCTCATGAATGTATAGTTGGAGGACACTATGCAGGAAACGCTACCACGTGTTAGCACTCTATAATTTCCTCCATGCTGAGGAGAGGAAGACAGAGGTAACCTTTTCATACCACTATTATGGGACGTGACTATTTTGGGAAAGGTGGGTGGTGACATCCAGAGGTGACGATGGTATGTCAGACAGTAGGATACGATGGGATGCGGGGCCATTAGATCGTTTCCACGTATAAAGAGGGCCCTGCTAGAGGAAAGAT
>SNQJ01S0069434.1:32477-53744 GCA_010110895.2 Picea sitchensis
GTCTATTAAGAGAAGCATCTAGAGGAAGATCCTTCTAGAAGCGGAAGCTTCTATTAGGTCTCCTTACATCCGCCTTATTTTATTTTATTGAAAGGTCTTATTAATATTGACCTTTATTACATCCGAATACATTGATCTACCTATGTGCGGGTTAGGACCTTAACAATATTTGACATCAATCAATCATCATTTTGTTTTGGAAGTGACTTCCATGATCAGTGAAAATCTCCTTCGGGATACCAAACCTTGATACTATCTGATTAAAGATGAAAAGAGTCGTTGTTTCACCATCATTGCTAAACGTTGGCATATATTCGACCCACTTTGTGAAGTAGTCTACTGCTATGATGATCTAACGATGCCCCATGGCTGAAGCTAGGTGACATGTAGTAAAATAAATCCCCTGCTTGGTGAAAGGACCAACAACAATGACTAGAAACATAGGAGAAGGATGTGCCCGCATTTTCGGATAGAAGATATGGCATGGGTGGCACTTCTTGACTACCTCTACACAATCCTTGATTAATAAGGGCCAGAAGTAACCGACACATAGAATATTTTGGGTTGTTTCCAACCCAAACAAATGACCTCCACATGCTCTAGTGTGACACTCATTCAAAAATATATTTTCTTCTTCGTGGATAAGACATCACCGAAGAATGCAATCTAAGACTCAATGATACAAAGTCTCATCGAGTATAAGATAGTTTCACGTCTGATGTTGAATTTGTCGATGCTCATCGTGGGAAGCAGAAGCGGGGCACTTCAGAGTCTGGAGATACACAAGTATATCTCCGTACCAGGGGTCTGAAGATGAAATTAGAAAAATATCTCCATTAATAGGTGATTCTTCAGGAATGATATCATTAGACTCGACCGGAAGTTTCGAAATGAGTTCGGAAAAGACCAATGAATTTTTGGATTTTGTAGAAAAAAAATCCAATTCAAACTCATGTAAGATGACTATTCATCTATTGATCTTTTCGCCAATGACCCATCATGTTAAAACATGTTGGAAAGGGTTGACGACGACAATCGTAGTGGCATTGTGAATAAAAATGTAGTGACGGAACCATTGGACAACATGAACAGTTGTCAAGGAAATTTTCTCAACATGAGAATAGTTGAGTTCTGGTCCCACCAGGCCTCGACTAAGGTAATATATAACGTGATATTCGAGCATATGATCTTCTTGAACCAATACCATGCCGATAGTCGACTCCATAGTAGACAAATACAACAAGAAATATTTGTTATAATCACAAGGCCAAAGCAGAGGGGCAAACATCAAGACACGTTTCAACGCTTTAAAGAAGCACTAAGTATATTCATCTCAACTGAATGGGACCCCTTTTTTCAAAAGATGCATAAACCCTTTAGTGATATCGACGTAATTAGTGACAAAACACCGAATAAAATTTTCTTTCCCTTGTAAGCTATGAAGCTAGGGTATCATGCATGGGGGAGGTAATTGAACTATCACTTCAACCTTGAGAGGATCAACCATGATCCCTATTGTCGATACAATAAAACATAAAATATGCTCTAATGTCACGCAAAAACTACACTTGTTAGGATTCAAGGGAATCTGATAGTAGCGACATCTCTCGAAGATTAGTCTAAGATGGGCGGGATGATCATATCTCTTGTGAGAAAGTGATGCTAGATCATCAAGGTACACCTAGACTATGTGTTTGAGGTCGTGAAAAGAGAATGACATGGCTTGCTGAAAAGTGGCTCCAACATTCTTCAAGCCAAAAGGAATCTTATGACACGCGAAGGTATCCCAAGGAGAAATAAAATTCGTTTTATGTTGGTCCTCGGGTTTGATTTGAATCTGATTGTATCCCAAAAAACTATCCATGAATGAAAAGACTCCGTAGCCTGTGCATTCATCGATAATCTGATCAATGAACGGGGTAGAAATTTTTTATTTCAGACATGCCTTATTCAAATAATGGAATTCCATACAAAAGTGAATCATTCCATGTTTCTTGTTAACCGGAACTAGGTTTGACACCCATTTCGTCAATTGTACAGGGTAGATAAAATCGACTTTGAGCATTTTTTCTACTTTTTCCTTGATTGTTGCCACCTTTCCAGGATTGACCAGATGAAGCTTTTGTCAGATCGGTTTGGCATTAGGATAAGTCATTATTTCATGATCGATAATTCATGGGTCAATGCCTAGAATTTCCTCATAAGACCAAGAAAAAACATCGCAGAACTATTTGAATAAGTCGATGTAAGTTAAAATCTCTTCGGTGGAGAAATATTCTCTAACGAAAACATTCTCCACGATGCCAGGGTTTTTGGAGATATCGATTGGAATTGTTTTAGAAATTATTTCCATGTTACCCTCACCATAAACTCTGTGCGTAGCCAAAGGATTGATAGGACAAGGATTATCTCCATTCACAGTCAAAACAAATTCTCTTGCCTTTATTCTCCTAGTCTTGGGAAGGAAGTAATATCTATGATTGTAGATCATCCCAAGGTCTATCGAGACTAGTCATTTCCTTGAGAATTGCCTTGTTAGAGGGAAAGACCAAGTCTAAAGGATATTGAGAATAAGATAATCCTGAGTCCAAATAGGATTGAGAACTGGATCTAACTTCTGTGAGGGAGCCAGATCAGGGTTGTTCGAAGTATGTTGGACAATGTTGTACACAACCTCAGCGGCAAATAATGGCATGGCCATGCCATGATTCCCTATCCCTTCCATAAAGGTCAATGGGGAAGGTAAATTCTATATCTCGTTAAAGTATCTCATTCAAAATGACGATACTTGTAAAATTGCAGCCCTCCGCTAGTTGGGAACAACCGATATAAGCCTTACATTGCTGGAAAGCGACAGGTAATCAAAGGTTCACATCAATGAAAAAAACAAACCGGCACCTAAGTTGATAGTGCTAGGCTATGGATTATCAATCATAGGAACCGTGGAAGCCCCCGATGAAGGTTTGGGATGAGAGAAGGACAATTGGTTGATCGTCACAATCTAGACCTTGTGCGGAAAACACAAGACCCGAAAAACCATAGCAACCACCACATGCATCGCATAAGTCCAACTCCTTCCTAAAAATAGGTTGTAGTTGAGAGGTGCATCAACTACCTCAACGTCAACGCACACAGTTTTACCTCCCAACTGCACGGGGAAGGAAGGAATTATTTTATGTGGTATAAATGAATGACCATCAAAATCCATAAGTAATGTAGGCAATGGAGACAAATCAGGTTGATCAATGGCCTTCCAACATGCCAACAACATCACCCAAGTCGAGGCACCCTCATCAACCACTGTACAAAAATGTTCCACGTAAAATATTTTGTGGTGTAAACCACTACTATATGAAAGGAAACGTGGTGAGAAAGACGGGGTTTTAAGTCAGTTGGATTGAAAATGATTACACCTGGGTTATAAGTCTATGTTTCTCCCAAGGAGGACAATAGATCTTTTCTCTACGAGGGGAAACTCTAGAGGACTTCCATAGCATACATCGTGCAAGGTGTTTGTGCCAGATCTCCTACAACAGAGTAGTTTTGGGCGACCCTCATGTTTGGATTATGGGAAGCCTTCTTAAACACACCAATTGGGATGCAAGTCATTGTTTCTCCCACTGCCTTCTCAATTTGGAGAGGATTCAATGGGTTAGTTTCCTCCTTTCCATTCTCGGCATATTCCGGAATTTGTAGTCTTAGGCCCTGGTCTCTAAATGAGCTTCGACATTCATCATGTAAATATTTGTGTTCGGTTTATTATTAGTAGGCACAGGGGGTCCCTGACTGCCCTCTGTCGCGCTTGTGGATGCAGAATCTTGAGCCATATTTTTCCCTTGTGGAAAATGGTTCGTCAGCACAGCAGGTTGTTGTTGCACTAATATATTTTGCGCTTCTGCAAGCCAAGGGAACAGATGAGTTGGGTGGTCTTTCGTGCAGAGATTACACGAATACTTCGACTTCTTCTTCTTCGTTTTCCCCCCACCATCATTTTTGGTATCCTTTTTATCCCATTTACCCTTATTATTTCATTGTTTCTTCTTTACCTCCGTCTGTTGGTTGGCATTGGGATTCATCAAATTCACATTGTTTACATCTAACGTCTGGGTAGGGGGAACATCCAAAATCAAATTCTCATCGGCCACAGTCTATTGTATCGAAAATTGTTACAACTGATTTGACAACAGATCTATGGACTTGCATTGTGTAGAGTCTACAATTCCATCGTCATAGGGCCCAGACTTTTTCTTGTTCTTATTGAGAGTATATTGTGGCACATTTGTCAAGCTCTCATAGAGAATGTTAGACTGAGAGTAGATCAGTTCAAGTTGTTGCGCTCTCATAATCGCCTCCTCTTCTGAAAACACTCTGGAATTCTTTATGTCCTTGGATATGGAGGGCACCAAAGACTTCAAGAACCATTCAAGAAATAAATAAGGAGGGACCTTGACCTTAATTAATCTCTTTCTACACCACCATTCTCAGATATGATCAGAGATGTGGTCGGCCTTGGTTTTCTCAAAGTTGGATAGCAATTCGGTGTCGGCATCGTATCTCATAGGTAACTGGAAATGTTTCACGAAGACCATCGCCAAGTCATTAAAGTAAGATTAACTTGAGCCATTGAGATCAATATACCACTTCATAGCACCCCTTATAAGAGTGTGTTGAAAAAGGTGCAACTGGATAGAGTCGTCCTTCAGTGAGTTTGACGAGCAACAAAAATGAAAGGTAGTCACATGATCACCTGGATCTTTGCCAGGATTTCCCTCAAATTTCAGAATATCTAAAGGAAACTTAGTTGGCATGGGGGACCAAGGTGGATCATGAAAAATCGGGTCATTAAATAATCTCAACAAATATGGCAAATGTAGAGTTTCCAGAAACAGTAGTTTCGATTGTGAATTATTTAGAGGAAAAGAGGGACCTAGATTTTGACTGGCACGGGATTGCCAAGAAAAGTTGGACTGCTGGCCAGGGTTTTGGTAGAAAACATGGCCTTGACCAACATAGGGAAAATGCATCTATTGGGGTTTCATCGGTTGACTCCAAAAATTGGACAACATAGCTTGTGTAGGGATTTCTCCCTGCATTGTGTTCTAAGGACCTTGGAAGGGGATGCCCCCAGCCGATCCGATGGGCATGGGTACAGAGCCTTGCCTGGGGTTCCATTGAGTATGGAATGGGTTTCGAATGACCAAAAACCATTGTGAGGGAACTGAGCCTTACCAAGGATAACAAAGACCTTGTGTAGAGTAAAATCCAGTCGTCGCTCCCTATGAAGGAATAGTACCTTGCACTGGGTTCTGTTGACCAAATCTGGGGTTTCCCCCAATCGAGAAAGCGGTTGAAGAGAAATAATTGTTCCCAAATGCACTAAACAAAGAGAATGGCATAGATCCCACCAGCGTTGTATAAGATGAAGGTCCTAAACTGCCTCCACCAAATAAGCTATAATTATCATTTGTCCCAATCGACTACCGAAAAGCATCGTCGAGAGAAGGGGATGAATGAGGAATATGACCCCCACCATAAGGAATAGAATTAAATGAGATAATAAAGCCCGTGTTTGACCCTTACAAGGGATATTTTGAGTTCCCTTCCCCCAGAACCATGATTTGTAAGGTAGAATAAGTAAGAACCAAGTTTGTATCAAAGTCGAGCATCCCATATCAGAAGGGAGCACCCATCGCACTCTGAGTAAACGGAACAACGGTCAAGGCCGTTAAACATATTGGACCACTTCCTGAAGTTGAGGGAGTATAGAAAATTGTAGTCCTGATTGGAGAAAGTGGGAGAGGAGGTAGGATGACCCCTGCAGTAGTAGTTGTAACGGAAGTATGAGAACTCCCGGACAAAGTAGTAGCATTTGCTTCCATTGTTGCTTGTAGAACTAGTTTGTGCTCAGGAGATGTCACCTCGTGAGGGACAATGTGAATCAATATCGACATCGACAAGTCGGTAATCAGAGGATTGGTTGGCCTGAAACCTTCGGTTTCAAGGTCAGAGACAGTGGATTCCTCCAGAGCTATAAAGTCTAGTCGTGGAGCAGGCTCGGGCACATTTTCCTGCGTCCCAATCGCTTCAAATGACCCTTATTGGTCAAGTATTCAACTTAATGGTGGTATAGGCGACTCTATTGGCACAGGGGCAGACCCAGGGTTCAACACTTCAACAATGCACCAAAAAAACCCTAACTATCAGCCCTTTCAGTAACACCTGCGAAGCAGATGAAGTCTCACTCGAGGTAGATGCAGGGGTTGTTGCAGGACTCCAGTGTCTGCAACCCTAGTTGGGACACAGATATGTGATTGTAACACCTTAACAGATCACTTTAGTATTCACTCAGATCTAATATATTCAAGCACTAAGCATATCAACATAGATCAGATCTAGCATCTTATTCACATCATTAAGCATTGAGCTATCATATCATGTATATCTAGCATACATTACTACGCTAAGAATAAACCAGATGAACAATAAACAATCACAATGCACCAAGAAACCATAACAAAGGATGTATGTGGTTCACCCCCAGCCTATGTCTACATCCACCAACTCTTCTCTTCTTTATTATCTTCGATCAAGCTTCTTACAGGAACATAGCATCAAAATCCTACTCTGTAGGAGACAGGAGATTCGCGTGCACCTCGCCAGATCCTCCTTCCCCGAGCTAGGTTACAGCACAAATATTATGTACAGTCTCTTACAATCACTTGCACTTAGCCTTGCAAGCCTCACATAGTATGCAGAAAGCATTTAAAATTATCACTTAGCACAACATCACACAGATGTGTATCTTGTCTTAGCACTTAGCAAGATACCTAGCCCAACCCCTATTTACATTGCCTAGATATCTATTTATACATTAAAAAAAAGGCCTAACCATGGGTAAAACCATGGGCCGACATCCCCATACCCGTTACATGAGCCCAAAACCCAAAAATCCCTAAAAAGGGGTCGAGATCCCACGATCTCTACTTCGACTTGCGCTCCATCTTTGACAGCCTGTCGAAGTCCCAAAATAGGTCAAACCTAACCAAGGATCTCCAAAAAATGATCAAGGGCCAACATGCCCCCAACCCTCACCTCTGACTCATCCCGAGTCACTCTTATCTAGGTAGCTCTCCCTCAAAATCCTCGAGCTTGGCTCAAGCTGCTTCGACCTATTGCTGCACCAAGGCCTCCTGCTCGGTGAACTCCTAAAGAACTACCTCGTTCATAGGTCCTTCCAAGAGTTTCTCAATTTTAGTGACTACTTACTATAGTTATTATCCTCGTCCTTCAATCTCCTCAAACAATTGACAAGATGCATCCTGGGCTAGATGGAGACTCTAAGTCACTTCCATGACTTTTCTCTGTATGGCGTGGACTTGCTGTTGAACAATGAGTTGTTCATGTGATCTCTTCATTCTTTCAACTCCATACAAGAACTTCAACTTTGCCTGTACCGTGGCTTCTTGTTTCTTTTCCTCCTAGAGTTGGGATTCTAGTGTCTTTAGTTCAAGGTATTCAGTAAGACGTTCATAAGTCTGTGCATTGTGATCACTGAGATGTTTACATTCCATGGTGAAGGTCTTGATTCTCTCAAATTCACTCCAAGCAGTTGCTTCTCTTTGATCTCACACGTCCTGCGGAGTGTTTGGAATTGACTATAGCTCTAGATCTATTATTCTTTGTTGAAGTTGTTGAATGGATTTAGCGAGGTTCTCTACTTGATGCTCTACTGGGTCTTCCTCCTTTTGCTCTAAGCCTGTCATAGAGCAGAGTTCTCTGTTGACTGCTTCTTTTACTCCAACCTGCTCAGCAAGCAGTTGTTCCTTCTCTTGCTGGATTTGTGCTTTCTCTTCTTCGAATTTTGACTGGAGGGAAGCCTTCTCCTGTTGCCCAATCCCACATTGCTCTATTAATTCCTCTTGTGATTTCTTTTGGGCCACTGTGGCATGTTCTTTTTCTTCTTGTGTGTGATGAAGGTGGGCTTCAGTCACATAAGCTATTCTGCGGATTTGGGTAGGCTCATCTCCCAACTCTGGTTCTTCTGATGGTGGGGGCACAATGGAAACTGCGTGGCTGGAGTGAAGGGCCTATTGTACTCCTTTGATTTCTACCTCAATTCTATCATACAAGGCTTCTTTTTGGCTTCAGTGTTCTGCAAGAGGTCCTACAAGACATCTGACATAGATAAGATGATGAAGTTGAAGTTGTCAAGCATGAGCATAGTTTGAAACTTGGTCTTACTAGCTCTAGATTTCTTCCGCGAGGTAGTTTTCATCGGGGAAACCTTTATTTTATTATATGGATCAGTTTCATCAATGGGATCCCTAGGTAGTGTTTCTTTTCCTTGCTTCTACTGGTCTTCTTTCCCATTGTTCTCTTATTTATCTACTTCGTCGTTACCTCTTCCTCTAGGTGATTGTGAAGTAGTTTCTTCTGATGCACTACTCAAGTTCTATACCTCTTTTATCTTCCTCCTTTTGTTGGTTCCAAGTGTGTCATGTGCTTCGCGAGTGGCCTCCGAGCTTATGATTTGTTTGGGATCGGACAATTCTACAAGGTCAACATGGATAAGGAGCTCTACAGGACAGTCCTTAGTTATCTCTTCTAGGTCCTCTTCTGTGAGCTTATAGTATGACTGAAGTTCTTCGTTACTCTCATCTTCATACGTAGTGATGTAAATGAAGTGTTAATATGCATGGAAATTCATCAGTGGCCTGGACCGGTGTAGAGTTTTCGACGTCATACGAGGGACAACTTCAATGGCCCTATTTAACTGGAGATAGTATGTATGGAATACCGTGTTCGACTGCCATTGTTTTCCCATATCGCTTGAATACCAAAGAGTCGTGAACTTCGCAGTGAGCAGCTCGAAAGGCTCAATGTTGGGGAATTTCGCACCTTCTGGCATCTCCCAATCTATAAACTAGATGAGGATCAGGAGCCAGCTAAAGTGGAACTCATAGCCCTAGTCCTGAGCTTCAGGAAAATCCAGTTCTAACTGGTTGACTAAGTACTTTTCCCAACTCATCTGTAGTCCTTCTACACATTTTCAAGCGAGGTCAACAATGAACCCTGTGACCTACGTAGGTCTATTCTTTCTCACTAGTTTTCCTGCGATCAGCTGGCAGGCTAGGTGCACTATGCCATTCTAGATGGAGGCTACCTTGTATCCCCATGTCCCCTTTTCTACATCGCCATACATATCCTTAATCCTCTGTGCCAGGGTGCGATCTGTAGCCTTCCCTAGGTAGAAGTCTTGCGGATCTGGTCCCTGCATGCTCAATCCAGTGATCCTATGGATCAGCGTTGGGTCAATAGTGATCTGTCTGTATAGCCACAGATAGTCACCATGGTAGCACAACAACATGAGCTTAACGCACAAATTAACTTCCTGGTGCCTCCCAAAATGCGATATCTTCATTATGTTCAAGACAATGGACCACGCGAGGTTCATAGTCCATGGTTGGGGGATTATCCTCGAGTTCTTCCCCTTCGTCCTAGTCAAGTACCTATGAGGGGAGAGCATGTTGTGGTTCTTGCAATATCCTAGGTTGAAGTCATTGAATTTTAATGTCATGATCTTGTCTATCTGGGTTTGAACTGCACGTATCCCCTTTGGGAGGTACACAATAACCAGGGTGTAATTGAATTCCCTGGGGACACTGTCACAACTCATCATGTCGGACAAGGGTGGGATGTAGTCAGGAAGGATATACAATATCAACTTCACATTCTCCAAGTCATCTCGATGGTTGGTTCTTTTATCGGCTGTGGCTCGGGGTGGTCTAGATCCATGAGCAGTCGATGGAGAGGCTTGCACTCCTCTCGTCGATGAAGCTTGAATCCCTGCGGACATTAATTTTTCGGCCATTAGATCGATTAAGAATTCTTCTACACACTTTTCAGTTGCGTTGAGTTTGTCCAACATACATGCTCGATATCAGATACTTAGGTGGATGAATAACCAGCATGGAAACAATGAGTTCTCTTGTTTTTGTGGATACAATTTGAAAAAGTAGTCTCGGTGCAACAGTCGACGGAATAAGTAGGAAGCAGTGTAACATATCTCTCCAATGGGTGAGAAGCCTTCATCAATGCAGTTATGTCCATTACGACGTTGTCCCAATGGCCCGATGGCGATATTTCCAGCCATAACTATTGTTCTAACTGTTTGGGGCGTCGGTCTAATGATTATAATGCTGCCAATGATCATATCACTCTGTCATGGAAAATTGCCACATGGCACTGTTCTGATATCCCAATGAAGTTCCAATTTTGCAAACCTACCTTCTGCGAAGACTCCTCTAGAACCTCCTGCAGCTTTTCTATCTTTGCTCTCTTCTTACTGAGATTTCTACATTTCTTCCCTATGATCTACGTCTTGGTATTCCTCTTTCCATTCTGATTCTTATCTGTACTCAACATAGTAACTTCGCATTAATGAGATTCTATCATAGGGTTCAAAGGTAATACTTATTTTCTACCTGGGGTAGGTGCACTACTTTGTTGTATGGATAGGTTCTTCAAGTCTTCCTATGTTGTTTCAGCTTTGACAACCTAGTCTCGAGTCCTAAGTTGCTTCAACTTGTCCTCTTGTTCTTCTATCAAGCATGTTATTCTCCTAGTCATGAAATCTCTTAATTCTTGCTTTTTTTGTTCTAGGGCCTCTTCTTCTTTTCTCCAAATTTGGTCTCTCTCGATCCAGGGTTTTCCTAATAACATAGAGAATGGGGTGTTGTTCTCAACAAATTTAACAACCTCAAATTCTTCCTCTGTCGAAGTTCCATGTGAATGCATAGAGGTCTGGGTAATTCTTCCACATAGGGTTATGGGGTTTCCTCTAAAGAATCGTATTCCTCCTAATGAAGGAACCATAGTAGGATTTCCTAAAATTTCCCAGGTTCTTTCTGTCATGATATTCACCTGTCTTTCCTCATCTAGAACATAGTCTATGTCGAAGTCTCCTATTCTTGCTTCTATAAGTTCTTTTTCTTTGAAGATCTCTGACAAATTGATATTTTTGTGATCATCCAGGGTTTCTTTAATTCGTATAAATACATCCTCTGATTCTTTCTATGGTTCTACCATGCTCTTTGTTGCTTGGCATTCCTTGGGGTTTTCTGATCTCATATTCATTCTTTCAAGCTTAGCAATCATTCTAGGGAAATCCAAAACTTCGTGGTCCATAGCTTTACAACAAATACAACTAGGTCTTCTATCAGGGCAATCCTTAGCAAGATGGTCTGGTCTTCTGCAACTGTAACAAAGAGTTAATCCTCACTTTCTCTTAAATGATCCCCAACCTTTCTAGTACTGCGCACTAGGATCAAAGTAACTAACTTGCAAAAAAATCTTTCTAGGATCCTGCATCCATTTGTTAGTCCAAACATTCTTTTTATGCATAGGAATAACATACCTTTCATTATTTCCATCAGATCTATTCATATCAAATATTCTTTCTTCTAATTGTGCCCTAGTTTTCAATCTAGGACCAAATTTATCAAACATACCTAGATCCATACTTTTGAAACAAAAATTTCCACTTATCTTACTTTTCTTAGAGAACAAAGTTTTCAAATTTAAAAAAAATCCTATGTTCTTACCTCTATTAGAGCACAAGGTGTTCATATCTTACCTCTTTTCTTCAGATATGCCTCCTTTCTTCACCCAAAGCTTCGCAAGTCAAGCAACAAATATACACACAGAGTTTTATTTCTTTTCCTCAATTCCCAACAATCACAGTTTCAAGTCTCGGCAACGGAACCATTTGTTGGCACAGGGGCAGACCCAGGGGTCAACACTTCAAAAATGCACCAACAAAACCCTAACTATTGGCCCTTTTGGTAACACCTACGAAGCAAATGATGTCTCACCCGAGGTAGATGCAGGGGTGGTTGTAGGATTCTAGTGTCTGCAACACTAGCTGGGACAAAGATATGTGATTGTAACACCTTAACAGAGCACTGTAGTATTCACTCAGATCTAATATATTCAAGAACTAAGCATATCAACAAAGATCAGATCTAGCATCTTATTCACATCATTAAGCACTGAGCTATCATATCATGTCTATCTAGCATACATTACTATGCTAAGAATTAACCAGATGAAAAATAAACAATCACAATGCACCAAGAAACCATAACACAGGATGTACATGGTTCACCCTCAGCCTGGGGCTATGTCCACCAACTCTTCTCTTCTTTATTATCTTCGATCAAGCTTCTTATAGGCACATAGCATCAAAATCATACTCTGTAAGAGACAGGAGATCTGCGCGCACCTCGCCAGATCCTCATTCCCCGAGATAGGTTACAACACAAAGACTTTTTACAGTCTCTTACAGTCACTTTCACTTAGCCTTGCAAGCCTCACATAGTATGCACAAAGCATTTATAAATATCACTTAGCACAACATCACACAGATGCATATCTTGTCTTAGCACTTAGCAAGATACCTAGCCTAGCCCTCATTTACATTGCCTGGATATCTATTTATACATTACAAAAAAGGCCTAATCATGGGTAAACCCATGGGCCAACATCCCCATACCCGTTACATGAGCCCAAAACCCAAAAATCCCTAAAAAAGGGCCGAGATCCCGTGATATCCACTTCGACTTGTGTTCCATCTTCGACAGCCTATAGAAGTCCCAAAATAGGTCAAACCTGACCAAGGATCTCCAAAACTTCGTCAAGGGCCAACATGCTCCAAGGCAACCGGTGACAGGACTTGAAGCCTTCATGACCGATGGAGTTTTTGATATTCCACTTTGTAAAATGATCAAACAACACAGTAAGACTTGACTAGAGTAGAACACAGAACACACTAAAAAGGTTTCCTAAAGATAAATCAAGAAATCGACTAACTAGTGGGAAGGATGGTTACGGCAATTGACACTATAGAAGCTAACAGGTGTAAGTATGAATCACAATATGGCATCCACCCTAGGTACCACGGTATACCCCCGTAGTCACCTGTGTAAGTCCATAAAATATGGGAAACTAATTTTCCAGATCGCAGACAGTTACCAGGAGGGTAGATCGAAAAGAATAGGATAATAAGTTTGAATCCCTTCAAGGGTATCGAAAGAAATTGGTCCAAAATAAAGCTGAGGATATTGAACAGATTCAAGGTCCATGAATCTCTGTAGGAAAATGCAATCGGTTTTTTTTCCGAGAAATACCCTCAATATACAATCCCCACTAAGTTCAGTCCAACTTTGGAGAGGTTATCTCCTCTACCTTTCCTCACTCGACCTCATGTTTATCCCCTGTATTAGAGGGGGATCCCGGCTAACTCTTACAACATTGAACTTAAATCACTCCCTAACTCAAACTCCAATGTTTGTTTTAAAGTGTTCTTGAAGAGTTTCCTCTTCAAACCTAATTCAAGGCCCTAAAACCCTAAACTAGAATGTGAACCCTACAAACAGAAAAGTATAATGTATTTTAGATTAAGCGTTAATTTTAAGGCTTGATTTACTCAAAAGGTAAGGTATTGAAACTAATGGTGTTATGAAGAGAATAATAAGGAAGATAACTTTAAAGCATTTGAAATAAAAAGATAATTCAAAATTAAAGTAATGCTTGTAAACAACTCTTTGTAAATTCAACTTTTCTAACTGATATTTCAAGATCTTGTAAATGAAGAAATCCTAAAACTTCCTTTCGTTTGACTACAAACTACTTATATTTTAGAAAATTGAAAAGAACTTTGAAGTGAAGACTCTTTTTTTCTTTTTCAAATAACAGCCTTGACTACTTTACCAAACTAAATGCAAGAAAATAAAATCTTTTTTATTTTTCGAACCGCTTTAACAAGAAAAAACTGAAGTAAAAACTTTTTTTGTTTTTTTCAAAGCAAGAAACGGGGAAAAAGACAAAATTGAAAACAAGACCGATAAAGACCCTAAGCCCACTATGGATCACAGGTATTCAATCAAGAAATCAAAAGGAGGATCTAAAACTTGACATCTCTCTCTAAACCTTTTAGGGAATACACAAGAAGACTAAGGAACAAGTAAACCGAAACTTAAACCCAAAGCTATGGCCATAGATAGAGACTCTAACTGATTCAAGAAAATCCTGAGAAGTATGAAACTTTATCAGGAAAGAGAAAAACTCTCTCTCTATTAAAAAATACTTTCATGAAATAGAGACGTGGGTTGTTGCATCGACATCCTACATATGTATGTGGGCTATCTACTATGCAGAGCATGTATGTACGCGGACAGACCCAAAACAACACGCATACACCTATGGGACTTTTCAAATATAAAAAATCAAGGAAGACTTACAGGAAAGGAAATATGGTATGCACCTTGTAGGTGACCAGAATCCCTGAAAATAATCAGTAAACTTGACTGAAACTCTAAAGGAAAACAAAAAACCAATCAACAACCCAAAAACCTCCCAAAAAACCCTAGAGAGATCCCCAGTATGGTCGCCAGTTCTGCTAGCAGGAAAATATCCCTATAACTATACGAGAGTTTAAGATATAGACAAAGTGAATGAACATATAAAAGTCAATATAGTTTCTACTCTACCCCAAACATACCAAAATTAATGAACATAAAGCAGTAGAAGAGAACATCGGTAATTGTACCTTTTATCCCACGTCTAGTTATTATATCCTCAAACTTTGTAGTTCTAAAGACCGCAAGTCTCCTCCCAAGGCTGACCTTCATCCAAGACTAGGAAAACAAGGGCTACAAGCATGTTATTTATATTCATAAATTAGGGTTAGATATCAATTTTTATGTATAAATAAAAGAGAAAGACACAAAACATCATCATTTGGGATAGGGAAAAGAGATTCTTGTATTCATCAAACAAAGACTGGAACTTACAATCCTTGTTGGTTACCATTTTGGGAAACTCATCTGGGATCCTCTTTACAATGCTCCAAGTGCACATTCAATAGGCCTCTTCTCTCAATCTACTAATCACCTCAAGGGGAGGGAATGGATTGAATGGAAGAAAAGGGGGTGAAGAGGGAATGTTGAGGCAGTAAATCACAAAAAGTAGCAAATGCTTGCGCAAGGAAGGGAAGTGAAATTGGGAAGAGTTTCACTATTCTTATGCTTAGTTTTGAAATGAGACCCCAACACCTCCTTTTATATGACAAAAGGATGGTTATTCAATTGGGGGCAGATATAGCAGGTGAATTTGTTGGGGAACCTCCAATAGCTTGTGAATTCCATTGAATTCCTTACAACTTTTTAATTTTTTTCAAATTTTGGAGGTATGCGTGGGATGTGTATTGTGCAACAAGCATATGTGTGTGGGTTGTCTAGCATGAAAAAATCATATGTACATGGGTTGTAGTGGTGCAGGGAACGTACATGCTCTAAAAATTGGTTTTTTAAGTAGAGCTTCTTAGTAATGATTTGGAAAACTATGCAAGTAAGAGGGCCATTGCCATGTATGCATGAGTAGGGAATTTTAGGGCTATAACAAGAAGGAACAGGAAGAAACAGTTTAGATAATGGTAAATGGAAGTGACACCTTCTAGGTCACATAGCAAGTGTTGAGAATTGATGAGGAGAAAACACATAATCTCATTAGGGGCATCGACCAACTTGAGATGGTGATGGTGCAGACACCTACAAAGAAACTATACAGATTACAAGCAAGTGTGATGCAATAAGTCCAATCCAGAGCCCGTGCAAATGATACTAACTTGGAAGTTGACAGGGAGGTTATAGAAGTATTACAAATTACTTGTGATCAGTTGACCCTGGAGAAGGAGGAGTAGAAGAGACACACGGAAATATTAGAAAAGGGATTGACATAAGTCTATAACAACATCTGAGACTGTTCACATGAGCCGGAATTCACACAAGAAGGAAAGTTTCAAAGGATTGTGCAACTCATGCATAAATACAAACAAGAGATCACATAGCTCATGGAAAAATTCACTCCTACTACACCCCCAGAATTCAAATATCAAAGAGAATAAGAGGCTATTGTGCACATAGATAACATTGCACAAGAAGCTAAGGTAGTGGAAGAATTATATGACAAGACTGCTCAAATGTGGACCAACATGGAAGAAGACAAGAAAATGAAACAACTAGACCAAAATCAAGAGAAGATAACTAAAGACATTGAGGACTTAAAGAAACAATAGAAGGCAATGGCCATCATAGAGAGGATGAGGAGTGCGCAGGATATGAAGAACCTATAGGTAGAGGTGAAGGTTGAATAGGAAGATAAGCAAGCAGGACAGGCTCAGTTGGAGCCATTACAATAGGAGGCAGAGGGTATGATCGAAATACAACAAGCAGATAAGGGGAAGATAGAGAAAATACATGTAGAATGCAAATAAGCATTGGAAGAGGAAATTGCATAGCATAGTGTGGAGAAGTTGGCAGAGAAGAGCACACAAGTTAAAAAGAAAGTCACCCAATGGTCAAAGGTGTTTCATAAGTTGTGGCTAGCCATCTAGAGTGTAAAATAAGGCTGAATGGCCCAGGACGAACCACATGTCAGTGTTGGGGGCATGTTGGCACATGCCTATTTTGGGAGAGAAAAGATTATTTTTAGGCACATGCCTATTTTGGGAGAGAAAATTCTATTTTTTGGCGCATGCCTTTTTTGGGAGAGAAATGCCTATTTTGAGAGAGAAAATTCTATTTTTTGGTGCATGCCTTTTTTTGGAGAGAAAAGCCTATTTTTTGGCACATGCCTATTAGGGGAGAGAAAAGCCTATTTTTGGGCACATGCCTATTTTGGGAGAGAAAAGCCTATTTTTAGGCGCAAGCCTATTTTCAGAGAGTGCTCCATATGTGGCAAAAAAAAAACATGCAAAAGATGAGGGAAAAGAAACATGCATAAGATGAAAGAAAAGAAGCATGCAGAAGATGGAGGAAATGCAATGTGGCGCGCATGCAAATAAACCTAGCCATGTTAGGGTTAGGGTTTTGGATATGAATGTAATGGCTATGAGCCAATAGAATAGTATAAATAAAGGCATATGAGGTCTAGTAGAGGTTGGTCAATTGGTTGTTTGGTGAAGGAGAGAATAGTTTTGGTTTGAATAAGCTATTTTTTAGGGTTAGATCACAGGCTGTGGAGCCTAGTGTGGTCTAGTCTACCTCACGGAGGGTACTTACCCTACCTTTTGATTGTAATCCTGAAGAATGTAATGCGCACATCACAGATTTTGCAGAATGATGAATAAAAGAGAAGAACAGACAAATCTTTGTGGACATAGCCCCAGGGGGTGAACCGCGATAAACTTTTTGTGTTAATGTGTATGAATGATTTTTCTACTTTTATGTTGTTTATCAATTAAAGAATGAATGTTAGCATAGATTATACAACATGCCTGCATAGTTGATTAATGAATGAACACTAGATTTAATTGAATGGATAATAATGGTGACGCATGAGGAAAAGGAACATATCACATCCCCAATCCCTTCCCTAACTGTAGACATCTAAGTCTTGAAGTACCCCATAACTTGTCTCGAGTGAGATTGTGTTTTTCACTCTGTGTGCAATGTTTCCTTCTGGTTTACCAGGAGGACCAATAGTTTGAGGATTTTGTTGGAAACCTTTTGGACCGGAACCTGGGTTATCCCAAGCATCCAAAAAACATTAACACAATATAATGAATGTATATGACACACATGAAAAAATTGTATAACACAATATATGTATGAAATAAAACAATACCGACGATAAAAAATTTACGTGTGTCCACAAATTAACATGTAATGGAAATATACATAACTTTCGTAACAAACAACATTGTACTGAGGGAATAGAACGGTTGCAATCATGAGGAGAAGGAGAATGGATACGTTGGAGATGGGAAAACTAAATAGACTATGGATTTTCTCCCAGATATGCACCAATAGGATAATCTATAATGTTGGGTACAAGAAATACACTAATGGTACAGGAATTGAACACACTTCATAAACTATCATTAGTAAAACTACAATATAATAATCTTTAATCACTAAAAACATAGAAAAATGATATATTAACCACACGAGATGTATAATCGTGAATAATGAAGTTTTATGGAATATATGGATGCGTATGATCAATGAAATGAAGGAAATGGTTTAAGAATAATGACTTTATCGGATAGAGAATTATGACAAAAACAGAGCCTAACAATCCTGGAGCTTGTGTTGATAACCAATTGTTCTTTTCAGATCCAATTCATATCAATGATGGGTTATTAGATCATAACCAATTAAATTCAGGAGCCATATTCTTGATTGATCTGGGTGTATATCGGTGGCCACCCACCTATTTCCACTGGCTCAAAACAGTTTTCTGGCAACTTACTATTTTTAACAATTTTTCGGTTCTTAAACTTCCGGAGCCATTTTGAGGGCCTAAATAAACCTTTTTCATGATATACCACCTCAATGAAATCCAAAGGCTCTATTTGAACCCCCAAAATGAATCTCCTCATTGATACTTTTCCAACGAGCTATCATGCGCCCCAAATGGAGATCGTATTCCAAAGTTACGCCCTCGGGAAGTTGATACACCAAACTACCCAAAACTGTTGGATTTTCATCTTCCGGGGTTAGGGTTTTTTATTTTATTTATGTTTAAAATTCCTTTGGATCCTCATTGTAAGAATCATCTTCTTGCGAATGCAAGTAGACGTCACATCTCTTCTCATAGATAAGTTGTCACCATTCTAGCTAGTATTTCACTCTATATTTCTATAGTTTTATACATTTCACTCATTAATAGAAATTTTGTATTACTATATATCTGTGTCTTTTTTTATATATCCGATATATCTATGTTATATTATTGGCTCTCTTTCAATATCTCTTTATATTTCTGTGTTATATCTCTGCTCTCATTTTGTGCCGAAAATAATCTGAATCAGTGGTATCAGAGCAGGTTGCTCTTGATCGTTTTTCAGCGCATGTCCCCGACAAGGTCCGAATATATAAAGTTGGGTCTCAATATTGTCTCTCTTGAGGAAAATTGCTCTCTCATGCTCAAGAAACCCTACATGGAGGAAGAAAAGAAAAAGGATGAAGCAGAAGATTATATTAATCTGTTACTTGAGAAATCTCTCACGTGACAGAGGGACGAAATGATAGAGAATTGTTCCCACATCTTTCAATTCCTATTGATAACAACATGTGTGTCTTCATCAAGTGAACACTTTGGAGGCACATCCCCTTTAAAGTTACAAGTTAATTTTGATATTCCCGTATTTGAAGGACAGATAGATGCAGATGCCCTAGAAAAATGGTTAAATATGCTAGAAGGTTATTTCTTTGTTCATAATTTCTCCGACAAGGAGAAGATCACCTTCGCACTCCTTAAGGATCTCCCCCTTGTCAAACATTGGTGGGAAACTTACTGGGAGAAAAGTTCCACAAAGGATTCTGGAATATATGGGGTCGAGCCCACTTGGGATTTTTTTTGTCGATGTGGTCAAGGAACAATATTACCCTGTTGGAAAATATGATGACCAGTACATGAGATGGACCACACTGCAGCAAGACAGGGGCCAAGCAGTATCAGAGTTCACCAATACCCTCCATACCTTGCGCACCAAGCTGGGTATCAAAGACTTCGAACAACATTTTGTTCTAAAATACCGTGGGGCTCTACACAGATACATCCAAACTAAAATGGATCTTCTGGAAATCTCATCACTGGGTGCTACTTATTGATATGTTGTTAAAATCGAGCAAACATTTAAGAACCATAACAAGTGGGATTTCAGGTTTGAAAATCCGCAACAACCAAAGTATGGTAAATATGACCCTAACAACCAGCCTTTATAAAACCAATCCAAGCCATAGGAAAAGAAGGGTAACGGAAAGATGGAGAAGGACACTGGAAAATGGTGCGATATCCACAAAATCCCCTGGCACAAAACTGATGAATGTCACTCAAAAATGTCATCGGTGGTCGTGATCAAAGACAAGGATTCAAACCCTGATTCAGAATTTGATTCAAAAAATATTGGTATAAGACATATCATCGACACAAACCTCATTGCTACTGTTGTGACCACATCAATTCAACCAGAAGAACCAGTAGATACTGAAGAGGGGGAGCACCTTTTTCATTCACAGATGTGGGTGAAGGGGACCCCGCTGCATTTTATTGTTGATGGAGGAAGCCAGAAGAACCTCATCTCACTAGAGGTCGTCAAATAGTTGGGATTATCAACAATACAACACCTACATCCATACAACATTGGGTGGCTTCGCCAAGGACGAGATCTTCATGTCATCCAGTAGTGTCAATTTTCATACAGCATCCAACCCTTCAAGGATGAGGTATTATGTGATGTTGGTCCATTGGATTTTTGTGATTTTCTTTTGGGCCAATCATATATGTGGAAGCACCATGTTAGTTATGACTCTCGACCCTGTAGTGTCATTGTTACTCTGGGGGTTCATCTCTACAAGATACCAGAGGTAGTTCCGACTATTGTCCCACCTAAAAAATGCCTCAAGGTAGTCTCTCATACTAAAAAATTCAACTTCTTCACAATATATTCAAAAGGTGAATAGAAGGTGTTACAGGGAAATCCCCCTGTGGACAGGTGAATCCCCTCTTGGGCTCTAGACTCCTAATACCAAGACAGAAAGGTGATAACGTTGGTCACTGACGTCCCTTTAAACCTAGCTAAACTAATGTATAGAGAAGAGGAATAAGATGTACCTTTTTCAATGTTTGTCCTCGCTCAGTCCAAGTTGAGCTCCGATCTCCAAGCTCTTCAACAAGTCCTGCAGTCCAATCAAAGACAAAACATGCTTCCTATTCTACTATGATTAGCTTCAAACCAGATCTATCTATTAAAGACAAGTTCATGTAAATAAGAATAATCTTGAAGGAAACAAGCCAAGCACGTATATATTAATGAAAACAAAGAAAAGTACTTACAACCATAGATGTAGATGCAGTAGCTTCACCAAGCTCTCTTTGTCCAAACCCTTTGCTCAAATGATCCACAAGCAGAATGACTATGCTACATTGATTATATTCCTTATGAGATCATAAGTTTGACGCCTTCAATGTATTCCCTTTTCACCATGAAGAGGCCTCCTTATATAGGCTTGGAGAGGCCTAACCACCTTAGAGATTTTTGGGATAGGTTGAGGATATTTTGTTAGAGATAATGCCTCATTATGATGCATCCTAGAGTGTAGGGATTGGATTGGGTTAGCTGGAGGATTGTTGAGAGATTCACTCAACCTCTCCCTCCAAGAGTGGAATAAGTTGGATCTCACTCCAACTATATAAACCTGA
>SNQJ01S0069434.1:54908-69619 GCA_010110895.2 Picea sitchensis
TTGTTAGAGATAAGGCCTCATTATGATGCATCCTAGAGTGTAGGGATTGGATTGGGTTAGCTGGAGGATTGTTGAGATATTCACTCAACCTCTCCCTCCAAGAGTGGAATAAGTTGGATCTCACTCCAACTATATAAACCTGATGTATCTCTGTTTATTGTGTGTAATACAATTCTATTGTTGTGTTGTTCTGTTAGCAATCTATGTTTTCCTAATTTATTTCTCCATTAGTTGTGGATCCTCCCTAAGATCCAACCTTGACCTCAGATTTGAATCCAACTAACTCCAGAGATGAGGGCGATTTATCCCTGATTTTCCTCAACAGACCAAGATTCCCTCAAACAGGCCAGCGCTCCCTCAAAATGGGGCACATAGTGTTGCAAATCTTCCCCAAAGGAGGGCATGGAGCATTGGCACTCCCTGACAGTGGGTAGGAGAGAGTTGGCCTTCAAAAATGACTTTTTAGTGGTTTTTTCCATGGTAAAATCTTTGTACTCTTTGTCATGTGATTTCTCCTTCTTAAACCAGTATTTGAGGGTGTCTTTGAAGTTTCCTTGTGATTTCATTCGAGACACGAAATATACAAGATGATTGTATGATGTCTGTGACACTTGCGACACTTGTGGCCAAAATGTGACACTTGCGATATTTGTAATGACGACAATAGGTCATCATTGAAATGAGTAATTTTGATGTGTAATAGATTGCCCCCCAAAGTGCGAAGTTAGAAGACGAAAATTGATGACTGAAGTACTTTGTAGACTTTTTCGAGCAAGGGCATGGACGTGGAGAACCTGGTAGAAGCTGCACACAACCATCAAAAAAATATTATGACATGTTTCAAACCCAAGGCAGGCATACCTATGCTTGGGTGATAAAGACTTGCAAGGTATGGTCGCCATAAGATACACTGCAGATCCATAATTATATTAACAAAGAGTATAGCCACCAAAGACACAATGTGGATCTATACTTCCATGACATGAACTGATCGTAGACAAAAAAAATACACGATGGATCTATGAGACGACAAGACATAGCCACAGACCAATACAAAGTGGATCTATGTGACAGTATATGTGTCAATATTCAAGAGAAACTCCATCGCAACCTGAGTAAAGTACATATTAGAATGATTACTTAACCCATGGTCTTCTTACCGATCCTGATGCAGTACAAGTCTAACCATGTTGGATATATGTCCTGATGTCGAACATGGTAGAAACCACTTGATTACCAGTCAATGATGTAAATCGTTAACAAGTGTGAAGGAAATCACCATTGATGTTAATGATTCCCAAGGTACCCTAGTACATTCCAGTGAATGTGAATAGATGAGATGAAGTCGAACATCTGTGGAATCATCCGATCAGGGGTAAATGATGTAAACCCATTGTCAAAGGCGAGGAGGCCTACCATTGAGGCATGCAGGTCCCAAGGTACTAACTGGTTTCTAATTCTAGTTCACGAGTAATGTGTTGAAGTCAATAGGAATAGAATCGTCACAGGAGGGCCTTGATGTACCCCCCATCAACGACACAAAACTGACATAGATATGTAAATTGGTATATCAAATGAACATGGAATGACATGGGTATTGAAACAGGATATTTGTGATGGTTGACTCTCGAGGCAGATACTTCCCTTGAACATTGAGGCACAACAACAGAAACATGACATGGACCAAAACATGATGATGCAATGGATACTGTAACTTTCATTGGGTGACCCAAAGGAGTAAGGAAACTCAGAGGATTTGTTCAGTGAATAGGTTCAACGGATTAAAATGTATGCAAAGACAAAGTGTCGTTTTCAAGGGAGACCATAAGAGTGACTTGTAATGTTTTCAAAAACTGCTTGGATTGCTTCCTTCAAAATTTTCCCCCATCTAGATAGACGAGTACCTCTTTTTATTTTAATGAGCTTGAGGAGGGTAACACATTCTCGATATAAATCACCTTCAGTAAGTCTCTCTTCCTTTGTTTAACGAACTGGAAGAAGGGTTCAGTCCCATATGGGTCCTTCAATGTATAGTTTAGCGAGTCTAGAGAAGGAAAACTCGATGGTTTTTCATGTTTAGAGAGTCTGAAAAGAACTTAAAGACGACTCCATTGTTGTCCTTTTTCATAATGTTAGTCTCATGAGGCCAAAAAGTGATAAAATACCACTCGAAAGACACCCTTTCAAACCTTTTAACGAGTGTTAAAGGAAGCAAGATCACTCGACAATCTTTTCATGTTTAGAGAGTCTGAAAAGAGCTTAAAGGAGACTCTAGGGGGTTCCTTTTTTGTATAACCTTTACGAGTCCAAAAAAATGATAAAATTATACTCAGTTACATTATCATGTATTTACGAGTGAGAGAAATAACAAATACTAAGCTCGGTATTGGTTTCATTTTTACACAAGCTTCAAACAAAATTAAACTATGCTTGTAAATTCCCAACTTAATTTCCAAAGGTTGGGATACCCATGGATGGTTGGTACTTTTCCCCCAACTTGAAAATCTAGTGGTATAACTCCAGAATGATAATAAAAGGCTAGAGACATGCCCCCCCAAGCTTCAATTCATTCATCGACTTTGAGGTTGTCACCAATTTCTCTACTAGATGGAGAAAAAGGATTAGGGTGGATGAAATGAAGGTTCAAATACGAGACCTAATGAAAGACTCGACTCAACATCTATGAGATGTAGATAAAGACTCGACCTGACGAGAGAGGCAACTGCTTCATTTTTTAACGAGCTTGACATAGGAAAAGAACTCTTCTCAAGGCTCCGGGTTCAGTCCCTAGATTTATGTTTCATTTTTTAACAAGCTTACCACAAAGAAGAAAAACTATGCTCGTAGCCTTT
The DNA here is from genome assembly GCA_010110895.2 of Picea sitchensis. Classification (NCBI taxonomy): domain Eukaryota; kingdom Viridiplantae; phylum Streptophyta; class Pinopsida; order Pinales; family Pinaceae; genus Picea; species Picea sitchensis. Next base: position 57,761 of record SNQJ01S0069434.1, read on the forward strand.
GTTTCATTTTTTAACGAGCTTTCCATAGAGAGTAAAACTATGCTCGTGACTTCTATTTCATTTTTTAACAAGATTTCCATAGAGAAGAGAAACTATGCTCGTGAGATCTTCTTGATCATGGATTCCAAGAGGATAACTCTCTGGAAATATGCCATGTCAAGGTACAAAACTCGGTCATGGCTTCCAAGAGATCTTCACTGGATGGAAGAAATACACACTGGAAGGAACTCATGTCAAGGGTTGCGATAGGGGTAAGGAGGTCAGGCTCCAATAGCCCTACCGAAGAGATCACCATGTCAACTACCGGATCTAAGTCATCAAAAGTTGAAGTCATGGGAGACAATGCCACACAATTGACCTGTGGCAGGGGTAATGCCGACTAGATAGAAGACCCATTTAGGGAGGTCATTGGGTTGATGGTCAAGTCAGGGCCAACGAACGAAAGTTGATCAATAGTCACCATTCTTCCATCGTGAGGGAAATATATCACACGAAAGAGAGTGGACACAATAGCTTTCATGGCATAGACATAATCTTGCCCAAGGAGTAAATCAAAATCCAAGGGGTCCAGAACTACAATAACATCAATAAAGAAAGTTTTCCCTCCCAACGTTACAGGAAACTAAGGAAGGATCCCTAAAGGGTGAATGGTTCTTTTGTTAAAAGTGAATAGAGTCTGGGTAACCGGCACAAGCTAAGGATAACCCAAAGTTTTCCTAGAAATAGAGGACAAAATACTAACGAACGAACCTTCATCTATCAGCGCATGAGGAATGTCCTGACCACAAGCCTGTACTGTAATATTGAAGGGAATGTGAGAGGGAAGACGAGGTCTAGTTAGCACACCCCAATAAAAAAGTATGGCCTCATTACTTGGAGGGGGTTTCGCGAGAGATGGAGAAATACCCCCCAGCATGGTAGATTTTGTATCAACGAGAAAAACATGGGAAGAATCGGGTTTACGCTCTAGCGAGAGAGTAGGATCGATTGATAACGACATCAAATTGACCACTTGGGTTTCATTTTCCAAGGGGAGAATGGGGTCAACAGGTGGAAATAGATCGACCGCTTGGGTTGCACTCTCTAATGGGAGAGCGGGATCGACCAAAGATGTGATCGGATCAACCACTTTTTCAACTGGTTCAAATAAGGACATGACCAGATTGATGACATGATAAACTAGACTGACCGATGAAGGGACTAGAGAAACCACTCTGGCACTCATCAGAGGAGGAGTGGGATTGACCACGTTATCACTCTTTATATGAAGGGTGGGACTGACCAATGACGGTACTAGATCAGTCACTTGGTTTTCACTTTTCAGACGAAAAGTGGGGTTGATCGATGATGGAATTGGATCAGCTACTTTGGTTAATGGTTCAACTGAGGATGAAACTAGATTGACCACCTGATCAACTGGATTGACCGGGGATGGAACTGGATTGACCATTTCATCAACTAACAATGGGTTGGGGGGAAGCTTACGATAACCAGTCTTTGAGGGTATCTTTGAAGTGTCCTTGTGATATCGTTTGAGACACGACATAGACAAGATGAATGTATGATCTCTATGACACTTGTGGCCAAAATGCGAAACTTGCAACATTTGTAATGACGACAATTGGTCATCATTGAAATGAGTAATTTTGATGTGTAATAGAAGGGAACTACAACCACTGCAGCCTCAGCCCAAGCACCTTCTATCCAATAGAAGAAGGTCAATAAGATTGCAACAAAGCACAAATATTACTTCTACACACAATCATATCATGCATCCCAACTGGTTAAAAAGTTCCAACCCTTCCAACATCAGGTTCTCGACAACCTCCCACAAACCAAGTAGCTCAACTTCTCCAGCAAGGCAAGAAGCTCACCAAGGTCAAGATTCAACAAACACTTCCCCCTCTCCCCTGGGAACTCAACGCAATGGAGACCGTTTCTTCCTAAGGAGGGTGGATTGATCCAAGTGGATATCAGTGGCCACCCACCTATTCTCACCGGCTCAAAAACAATTTCTAGCAACTTACTATTTTTAGCATTTTTTCGGTTCCTAAACTTTCGGGGCCATTTTGAGGGCCTAAAAAACGTTTTTTCATGATAGAGTGCCTCAATGATAACCAAAGGCTCTATTTTAGCCTCCAAAATGAATCAACTCGTCGATAAATTTCCAACGAGCTATCGTGCACCCAAAACGAAGATCGTATGCCAAAGTTACACCCCTGGGAAGTTGATACACAAAACTACCCAAAATGGGGTCCATAGAATTGTTGGATTTTCATCTTCCGGGGTTAGGGTTTTAGATTTTATTTCTGTTAAAAATTTCTTTGGAGCCTCATTGTAACAATCATCTTCTTGTGAATGTTATTAGCCATCACATCTCTTCTCAGAGATAAGCTGCAACCATTCTAACGAGTCTTTCACTCTGTATTTCTACAGTTTTGTACATTTCGCTCATTAATAGAAATAGTGTATTACTGTATGTTTGTGTCTCTTGTTATATATCTAATATATCTCTGTTATATTATTATCTCTCTTTCAATATCTTTGTATATTTTTGTGTTATATCTTCACTCTCATTTCATGCCGAAAATAATCTAGATCACTGCTATAACAATGAATGTCAGTAGAGCTAGCCATGTGTGAGACTATGATGTGGTTGGATATGGGAGGGCCATAATGTTATACAAGTTCTGAATTGGTATTCCTAGTTATAATATATGTTTGGAATGCAACTTATTTGTGGACATTGAAGAGAACTAAAGGATTATATTCCTAGTGTTATGTATGGGTTGAAGAGGAAGGTATCCAAAATATCGAACAAGTAATTGGGAAGAATTTGGATGATGTTTTGAGGCATTGGCTAGACCTTCCAACTCACCATGGTGGAATACATGATATTGATATGTGGTATTCTGGAGTAAATGCAAGGATTCATTGTGTAGATGTGACCATAGGTATTGGCACACCAGTTTGCTGGTAATGTTTGATTTCATTATGAAAATATTGGTATTCTAGATAATGCATATGCAAGGAATGACGGTTCCATTCCATTTAAATGAATAATAGTTGGAAGTGATAGAATTTTTAGAGTAATATAATTATGAATTCACTTCATGGGATGATTGCAAATGTTGCAATGGGATGATAATGTGCAAGAATACTGACAACTTGTTTGGTTGAATGAAATTTGAGAAATTGCAGGGAAAATGGTCTTGGATATGGCAATGGTGTAAGCCCATAAGGAAGACAAATGCATGTTGCTGCAAGAGACAAACATTATGAGAAGGAATTTCATGCTTGGGAAACTTGATTTCCTATATGAAAAATATTTGGAAAATTAATAAGTGAATTTCTATGATGATATCTCATGATGAATGTATGTGTGTGATAAAGATGAGATGATGGCTATTGAAATTGGAAAGGTCGGGAAGAAGGATACTATTAGGACACAAGAACCCTATTATTGGCATGGATTACATACTACCAATGGATTCCTAGTGGTGAGTTGGTGCTCTCGTTGCATGTGAAAGACTTAGAAAAATGGATCTCCTAAGGGGTTGTGCAACAATCAAGAGGATGCTTGAGCTTGGAGGGTGAGTATAGAAAGGAAGAGGAAACTCAAGAATGCATATGGAATGCTGGCTAGAATCATGAGGGTGTGTCAAAACAAACAATGAGTTGACTTATTTCTTGTCGAAGATTTTTGAAATAGAGAAATAACCATATAGATAAGTATTGGTTTACGGTTACAAACTTATTTCCAATACCTACTTGTATTTTAAATTTGAAAATCCCTATGAATAAGATAATTGCTATATGAAAATGATTATAATGTATATGTTTTCATTATCGTTGTATATGAACATCTGAATAATGGAACCATAATTTGAGTACCAAGAAATAAATATTCAAAAGGAAGAAAAGATCAAGAAAAAATGCATGAAATAAGGAGAGTCCAGTGGACTTGTTGCATCTCGGGAGAAGCAAAGTGGAGGTAAAAGATGTAATGTGAGAGGCACATATGAAACTATTTGAAAGTTTGGAGATTCAATTATCACAACTAGATTCCTAGAGCCACAACTATGAGACTTCCTATCTGACCTTGTGTTGGATCCCTGGAGGGAAGTGGTACAACCCAAGGGACTGCAATGAAAAGAAGGGGATACACTTCCTTTGGTTGCATAGTTTGAGGTAAATGAGATCCTGTTGGTTGGAATTGTTGTGGGAATTGACAAATTATGAAAGTGGTTGCAACTAGAATTCCTCGAGCCACATCTTCGAGACTTCCTAGTCGGTCCATGATGAAGCCTTGGAGGGAAGTGGTATAGTCTGAGGGGATGCAGAGTAGAGAAGGGGGTATTCTTCCTTGGGTTTTGCAGACTAAGGGGAATGAGAGATTGTCGGTTGAAATTGCTGTAAGAATTATAAATTCTAAAATTATTAATTATGATTTTTTTCTAGAGTGCCTATGTATCTATGGTTTTGGGGCTAGAGGGCCTATGTATATGTGTTTGAGATGGAATTCCTATGTGATATTAGGCCAACGATCATATATTTTGATTAAATTCCAAATATCCTAGCATTGTGATATGTATGTACACCTATATGGTGTTGTGCACTAAGGAAAATGCAAAAATAAGGGGGAGGGGATGTAACATCCCTAGTTTCAATCACCATAAATTATAATGTAATTGTATAAATGTGATTTAGGTTGGTGAGACGACATGTCTGGGTGAAGAGCCTATAACGATTAATATGGAATACAGACGAACTATGCATTATGTACATGTAAATGATTAATAAAAATAATAATCGTTGGCTTCAATACGAGAGGGACAATAATGATATGGGGATAAAGGGAGATCCAAGGGAAACCCATGTCATTTTATTAAGTTAATGTGCCATTACCATATAATCCTCCCTTTGGCTTGTTAGAGACTCAAACCTTGAATTCACGTAAGAGGGTGGGTGTGATAAGTCACATCCCATAGTTATTAGGAGCATGGGGCTAGACTACAATCAACGTTGGGGAGTGTGAGACTCAAGATGCATGGGAAAAAAGGAAGTTCTAATGGAAAAAGGAGAACAATTTTGTATGCATATTTTGGGCAGTAAGAGGAGATCTGAGTGTTGGGAAGACCACCAGCTATGCTCTACTTGATGGAAACCATTATTGGGTTGTGTTTATGATGGAAATTATGGGCTATGTTCCTACTAAAGTGGGTTGTGTGCCTATGGAGCATTTTCTTGTTGAGGAAATGGCTCAAGAGCCTTGTGAAGGTTGTCATGAACAATCCTATAGTAGATGAGAGTTCCTGGAGTCCCCAAATATTAGATTCCTATTCAAATGAGTGCATTGGAGCCTTGGAGGGAAGTGAGAAGGCCCAAGGGACTGCGTGGTAGAGAAGGGGGATCCCATTCCTTGGGTTGAGTAGGTTGAGGGGAAGAGAGCTGGTGGAATGGAACTGTTTTTGGAGTAGAACCCAGGTTTTTGGGTTGTTGATTGTGGAGAGTGGACAACCAAGAGGGTCAAACCTCCTTGTAGACTCATAGCCTCAACTCGAGGGTGGATTTCTATTGAGAGAAAATGAACAACAAACCTATGGCTTGGAGGAACTCCCTTCGTACAAATCCAGTTGGTTATTTTTATAAACAAATAAGTTTTTTGTTATGATTGTTATGTTAATTACATTGTGTGAATAGTTGTATTTGAATGTTTTGTTTTACTGCTTGAATGGTTGCATTCATGATTTAAAATATGTTGTTATATGCATGTTAAATTATGGGCCTGCTACCCCTTGGTTTATTTTATATATATGGAGCATTTTAAATTCCGTTTCTAGTAGGTAGGTGTTATCACATGAAGTTTTCATGGATCAATTTTCCCCTTAAGTTTTAATTTTGTATCCTTTAGTCTTTTTAGTTTTTTATTTTTATTTTCTCCTTATGGTTTTCTTAGGTTATCTCAAATAAATGGAAGGATGCAGCTTGGCTCACATACATGACCCACATCTATGGTTTATACCCTTGGTTCATTTCCTATGGTTTATACCCTTGGTTCATCACATGATTTGAAAACTATCACTACCATCCCCATGACACCACAAGCCTAAAATGTCACTACCTCCATTCATACGCTTGAACCTCTCCACTCTGTCCCTTTACCTGTTAGGGAGTCAAATCAAATCCCTTCAAGTACACTGCCAACTCACTAGTAGTTTTCGTAGCGCATCTTTTGTACACCCTCCCTCTTTATAATCATTTGGAATTATGAATCCGATGTCATGTCATTTCATTTTTTTCGGCATCCATGTTTTCAAAAGGAATAATTGTGATTTGGTCATTAAATATTTATATTTTTTTATTAAAGTTTGAAATCCTACTCCTAGCTCGACACTGCAGAAACTCCTAGTCCAGAAAATGCTAGGGATTATGCTACAGACCAGCTGACTGAGGTGAATTGAATACTGGGATGGTTGTGAGAAACTTCATTCCTTCTGAAGATCATCAATAGTCAAGCTACGAAGTCCAGGTACTCTTTGAGCCATCCAAGCTCTGTTGAAGATCATCTAAGGTTCTGTTTAAACTTTCCATAGCACCTGGCACTACAAATTGGTGTCACAGTTTCCTTAGACATCTGCATATTGTCAGCCTCCTCCATTAAAATTAAATCAAATTTTCTATCAGAGCTATTGTGCCTATTCATTTCTTAACCATTGTTGTCCACGCTATAGAAACTGCACTAAGATCCCCTGTTCCAGCACAGAAAATTGTGTGTCAACCCAAAGTCATCATATATGCTCACATCTCTAGCATTAACTCTTTTCCTTCACGGTGTCATTCTATATTTTCATCTCAGAGTATGTTTGCAGTGAAGAGTTTAGGAGCCTTTTCCTTTAGAATGATGATGACCCTGTATGGTGGCTTTATGTTAGCCTAAAACTTGACAGTGTGTCCTCCTTGCATATCATTTATCTGAAGATATTTTCCTCCTTTTCTAAGCCATGGAATTGTTTTCTTACTAGTTCAGAAGTCAATTGGAGGAAATCCCTGAAATCCCAAATAAGGACCACCATTAAAAAACCTAAATACTTTTGTCCTTGTTTGGTTTCCTATACCTCTCATAACATTGCAATGTTTGGTCTCCTTTTTCTATCAATGGATACACCCCAAAAGAAGAAATATCACAAGGGTGGGAGTGTATTCAGGACTGAGCCTTCTGATATGCACTTGTTTGATGTTGAACCTCTGATCATGGAGGTATTCCAAAGGGTTGGTTGCCTAAAATTTTGTCATAATATGCAAAGGGGACACCCTGAGGTAGCTAGGGAATTTTCTTTAAACTTTGATGGCACTAATACCAAGGTAGGAACCCTTGAGTTGGAAGTATCTGAGGCCACCATTGCATCAACCAATGAGATACCCAACATTAGTGAGAGGTGGTTCAAATCTATGAATCTTAATGCATCATTTTCTAAAGATTTTCTCAAACCAGAACATGAGAAAGATAGTTTGTCTAAGGGAGTGCCTAGGATCCACTTGGTTGAGGGTTTTGACAAAATGTTGAAAGTCATCCAGAGGTATTTTACATGTGAGGGAAGATTCAATATGATATACCAGTATCACATTAGGCTTTTTCTACACTTTATAGGCAAGGACTTAATAAACATCCCTTTCTACCTATTTAGAAGTATGGGAAAAATGGTTGATAGGGTCCAAGCCAAGTCCAAGGCTATGGACACCAATGGTTTCCACTCAGGGATTATCAAAATGCTTGTAATGGAGGAATTGAAGAAAATAAACCTCACTTGGGAGCAATTCATTGCCTCTGCTAATCTGTAGCTAGATGTATCCCCTACCTCTCAATCCAAGGTGCAAATCCATTTTCCAGCTAGTAGTGTTTCCCAAACAGAAACAAGCAAAAAGAGAAAGGGAAAACACATTGCCCAAGAAAAAGAAGTTCCTAAAGAAGTTGAAGAAGAAGAAAGGGAAGCCCATCACTCCCCACAAAGGTAACTTTCACCTCAGTCTGCACCTGAACTAAAGGAAGTTCCCTCAGCCAAAAAGGGAAGAAAGTTACATTTTCCTTCACCTACTTCAACAATTAAGACAAGATCCAGGAGGCCCTTCACCATATCATCAACCCATAAGGAATATGCTGAAGAATAATTCATAACCAAAGCTCTTTTCCAAAAGAAAGATAAGTGTAAGGGTGAAACTATTGAGAAGCCTATTGAAGTCATCAACATCACCACTCCCCCAGATAACCCAACCTTCAAGAAATTGATCAGACAACTCAGGGATGCAAAAATGAAATTTCCCACTTGAAGGGAGCAGGAGTGGTTGAGAGGAGAAAGATGAATAAGATCATGGATATGTATAAGGAAACTCTTGATCTAGCTCGTTTCATAGTGAGAAGATTTATGCCCCTACATAGACAACTCAGAAACTTGTACAGGAAAAAAAGAGACTTGCAGTACCAGAACATAAAACTTAAAGAGGAGTTGCAACCCTTCAAGGATGATCTAGCCCAGAGGAATCTCAATGTACTAGCCCAAGCTGCAACAGGGAGAAGTGTTATTGCAACAAGGAGAAGTGTCAAATTATGAAGATGAAGTGGAGAGGATGAAAAACCCCATTTTTTATGATGATCAACTTTTGCATCTTGAATTTTTAAGGGAAGTTTCATAATTTTACCTAATGGAGGAATCTACAAGCTTATACTCCTGCTAAGATTTTTTGGGTTTTTTAGGCTCACTGCATGACACAAAAAAATACAAAGAATTTCGTAGAACCTGGTGCTACAGAATCATCCACACAGACATGATTGCATATTCGCTACGAAAAGCGATGCAGAATCACCTAGCCAAACACAAAGTGGCAGTTCGCTATGAAAAGTTGTTGCAGAACAATTTTCACAGGCGGGCGCTACAAAATTTGCTACCGAATGTGCTACGGAATCTGCTGTAGAACAATTTTACATAGGAGGGCTCTATGAAATATGATACCAGATGGGCTATGAAAAGTTGCTACAAACTGGATGATACAGTCAACATTTTTGAAATTCGCTGCCTCTTCCTAGCTTTGATGGATTTGGAGGGAATCAATGGTCACCGGGTGGAAGATCGAGCTCAACACAAAGGCTTGGAGGACAGATGGCACTGATGGAGATGTGCTCAAGCAACAACAAATTATGTCATGATTATCTTGTTAGAGTTGTTTCCAACATGCTCCATGTTTCTAGCAGTCTGTTAGTTCCGCTTGTACATATGTTAGATTAACAGTTTTTTGTGGAGAATCCTAGGTTAGAGAGAACAACTCGCACTTTAAGTTGTTATTTATTGTTTAGACTATAAATACAGCAGGAGAATGTTATTTTGAGGTTCGAATGGTTGAGCAGAGCTCCCTATTTGTAATATTTTGTGAAGACAGAGCCATACTCTAGTTTTATGTATGAGATCTGAGATATTTTGATTAATCGAAGTCATCCTCTTTTCATTATCTTTCTTCTTCTTACTCTGATTGCTCATTATTGGATGATCCTTATGAGATGTTATAGCTGTTTTATAATGGATGTTTGATTATGATGTTACTGTAAATGTTTTCGGTGTTTTAAAGTTTAGTTCAAGAGGTTATTATGACTGAGTTTTTTCTTCACCTAGATGTTAGAAGGCCTGATGCTTATAACAAACCTATTCATCTTTCTCACCAACTCTTCCATCTACTCATATTTATCTTTAAACCACTAACTAAAGTCAACCAAAACCCCATTTGCTTATGCATACTAGCCTAGATTTTTTGTGTTGGAACATTGCTATGTTGAGTTTTGTCCATTTGAAATTCTATCATAAATCTATATTTAAAAACCTATTTGATGGGTGATGGGCTTATCCTCTTGCAATCTGAGGGTGACTCTCAGTGCTAACAATAGGTATGTTACACTTGAAATTTTGGAAATTGGGAGGATGTAATGCTATGAGGGTATCCCTCTCTACCTTTTATTTGGGTGCTTCCCAAGAATTTTTCCTTCTCAAGTTCAATTAAGGGAAAGTGAGGTTATGATATAGGGATTCTTCATTATTAAGAATTCCTTCTAGTGGTTCTACAAGCTACAAAGGTCATTTCCAAAGTTCAATGGAGAACCAATAGTTCGAAGTCAATCTTTTGATTTGCAAAAAATCCATTTTATTTTGAGGTTTTCAGCTTGATTCCACTGGGTAATAACTTAAACTTGGTTTCAAGGTATTAAAAAAAATATGAGTTTCAAAATCTCTTTCCATGATTCATAGTAAAGGAAGAAAATATGTAATGCAAATTCAAGTTGGAATGGTTCTCCCACCTCCTACGTACTTGGTAAACATTGTCATGCTTAGACTTCTACTCAAGTTTTGGGTTAGAATTATACTATTGTCGGAGGTTTTTCTATGGTTTCTTTAGGGGCTTAGACTATGATTGTCATTTCACTTTAGAATAGGTTTGAAATGAGTCTAATAGTATTATTTAATCTAATCCCTAGTGAAACATGGCTTCAACCTTCCTTTTTTATTGGACATATTGTATTTGGACTCTCGATGTTATCTCCTAATGATATTTTTATGAGAAGTTCATGTAAACATAAAATACAATTATCTTGTAGCATTTTTTTCCTTTTTCCTTTTTGGTTACATGCTCTTGTTGCAATGGATTTCCTGAGGAATTTGTTGAGGTCTTTGGAGGAATTTAAATAAAGAGATTCATGGTAAGGTCTAGATTTGGTTGAGTGATGAGCACTATTGGTTGGGTTGAGTGATTTGGTTGAGTGATGAGCACTATTGGTTGGGTTGAGTGATGAGCACTATTGGTTGGGTTGAGTGAGAGATAAAGCCATTTGTTGATGTTTCACCCTAGTGACTACATAGTGTAGCTTGAGGGAAACATCCAAAGTGAATACCTATATTTAGTGAATACCTATATTTAGGAGGTAAATCACTCCTACACAATTAATTTGATTTCCTATTGATAAAGATAAGTGTCAACCTCTAATTCTGAATTGTGAATTTAAATTCCTTAAAAAAAAAAATTCTCCTCGTAATACAAATTTTTTTTTTAGAGTTATGGTAAAAGTAGATATATGATTGCCAATTTAGAGAACATGCCCATACACCCCATTTTGTAAAGTATACATTCTTTAACATAACAATGCACTAACCTTATGTTGGTAAAAAGTTTGTTACATTCGAGGGTCTCTCTTGTATTACCGTTTTTGTTACATTCGACGGTCTCTCTTGTATTACCGTTTTTCCCCTCTTAATAAAAAGAGATAATTAAAAATGCTAAATTAAGTATGTTACCAAAGGCAGGCACATGAATAAACTTATCTTCATTAGAAGACAATTTAGGAATAGATATCGCAAAAAAACTTGTTATGATTGATTATAGTCACTAAACTTATTTTTATGGCTGACAATTTAGGAAGAGTTACAAACATCTTTAGGTTTTTACAATATTTGTATGGTCACATTTAACAAAGCATAACGCCGATGTGTATGAACATTATAATGTTGGCATGGTGGTATGACCAGAATTAAGTTATAACATCCATGATATCCCTTAACTCAACTCATATGTAAAAATATACACCTTACAAACATACACGCAACTCCCATAAATAGAGAAGACTAAAGTTATCCTTAAGTAAACAAAATCCATCAAGATTAATTACGCTCAAAGGGTATACCTATTGACAATGGGCAGATTTAATAGGGGTTTAGTGCTTAATAAGTTTTTTATGGACAGGATTAAATATGGCTGGAATATTCTTAGTAGTCACACAAAATAAATCGTTGTGATTTCAATCATTAACTTCCTAGCTATTATAAA
>SNQJ01S0069435.1:0-14743 GCA_010110895.2 Picea sitchensis
ACACACTAGCCAGAATCCTACAGACATGTTAACAAAGGGAGTAACCAGGGAGAAATTGAGTTCTTGCTCAATTTCAGTTGGTCTTCAAGAATGAAGATGACGATGAGAAATTTGCCAGGTCCAAGAAGGTTTAGAGTCCAGCATATACAACAGTGGTGGAGTTGTTGAGATCATTCTCCAAGTGGGAGATTGTTGGTTGTGGAGCCTAATTATCTTCCTGATTTAGAGGTCTTTTACTTTCAGTCGTGTTTATACTCCATGAAGTATTTACACCCCATAAGTATGTACACTCTTCCATGCGGGGGAGTTCAGAGGGGGGGTACCCGCTCTGCGGGGTCTTGGGGGGCTATCCCCCCTGTTGGGGGGTCTGGGGGCAAGCAGGCCCCCAGTGGGGGTTCGGGGGCGAAGCACCCAAAGCAAAAATTGCCTTGTAAAAGTATATTGTTATTTCATTGTCAATCTGAACCGTTCATTATAAGGTCGCAGATCTAACGATAGAGATTATGTTAGGGTTTTTTTCCCTAGAAGGAAACCCTCTTTTATGAGGGAAATGTATTGTGGCTATGTATGCTGGCGAGTATTGTATTCTGAGAGAGGAGACTATGAGAGAAAGAAGAGGAAGTTACAATGGGTTTTGTTGTAGGTTGTATCCCTTCATTTTGTTGGATAATAATAAAGAAAGGACTTGGCAATTTCTCTGGTGGACATAGCCCACACTGGGTGAACCACATAAATCTGTATCTCTCTTGTATTGTGTATCTTCTGTGTTTTGTTTCCGCATTTGTTTTATTTTATTGCTCCACGGTCCTATTTTTCTAACAGTAAGTAAGATTGAGAATCCTTCTAAATTAGTTGCGTGTGTGGTGGGTCCGAGAATTTCCAAAGGGATGGAAAGAAGTGGAAGAGGCATCAAGGTATCTTCCAGTTCCTTAATCCTTTCCTTTAACTTTATATTTTCCTCTTCGAGACAAACAATGGAGTCAACCAATGCATCGTCGATTGCTCTATGGATTCTGGAAATATGGGAAGGCCACATATTTCTCAGGCTATCCTCCGAACAAGATTTCCCTTTTTTGTTATTCACATCACTCTTCTCAATAATTAATTTCTTAGATTTGTTGTGAAATAAAACACTCTAAAATACAAATGAGTCTTCTTCATTGAAGGTCTTATTTTCAACAATTTCCAATGACAGATTATGGTGGGTTGTGCCTCCTAGCTAATCAATGTTAGCAAACATTTTCTCGATCTCATCCTCGAGCTCCATATCTTTGAGAAAGAATTTTTTTATGTCAGTTTTGACGCGATACTCTTCTTCCTCTTGTACAATATTCTTCCTCTTCTTTGTCTTGTACAATATTCTTCCTCTTCTTACTCAGAGGAAGTTTATGTGAGATTTCAATTTTTCCTGGGTGGGGTTTCTTGTCTCCTCCTCCACTTGAACTACTGTTGATCACTTTTCTAGATGGGTGGGCCACTGGAGCACTAATTTGAGATGTTGTAGTCTTAGGAGTAACAACTGGAGACTGGGCACTCTTCTCGATAGGACCCTTTCTTTTATGTCTGTAAAATTCACTGGCACTGAGTATTGTCTCTAAGTCACCAGTAGTGTGAGTAGGATCACCCAAGTTATTATCTTCTTCTTCTCCTAGAACAATGTGGATAAATGAATTGATAAAAGCCATTGTTAACATATGTTCCACAAAACTTCTATTAGGGTCAAACCCTTTTATCTTTTCAACATACTTTAGATTCAAGTTGTGCAAGTGGTTTGCAAATTCATTGATTTTGTTCATATTTATGAAAAAAAGTCCCCAATATTTCAAGGAAAAGGTATGAATTTCTTTTTTGGTTTCTCATGAAAAAAGTGCAGCTCGAAGTTATATTTCCTTGCAACTTCTATAACAAACATTCTATTGGATATATGGCATGAAAGAAAGGAGGGATTTTCCTTAGAACCAAAAATCCTGATAACATTGTAATTTCCATTTTCTCCAAGGTCCCCTTTTTATCCAGGAATTTACTTTCCTAGGTGGATATTATTGTGGTATCTTTTCCAAACCAAAATCGTTTAAAACTGAGAGAAAGTCATTAAAAAATTCATAAAAATGCAGGGAATATTTATGCCTCCACAATGATTGGTACCAAAAGATCATGGGGTCAAATTCACAATTCACCTTCTTACAGATAGACAATTTAGGAAATTGATAACAATGTGCTATCACAAAAACCAAATAACAATCCATAAAGAATTTCTTATCCCTTTTATACTAATACAATTGGGAAGAGATTTCAATGGAAAACAACTTTCCCCAATCGAAAATGGCCTTCTCCTTGACAGTGAAATATACGATATAAAGAATCATATGGGAAATGCTCACAGTATTTGCTTGGCCTGCCACTAAGGTGAATAACGAGGAAATTTACCGAAATGGGTTCTTGAATGAGGTGACATGCAACCTGGTAATATATTCAGGGATGGCCACAATATTCTCCAAGAATTCAAGCAATAGGTCCAGGACATTGTCATGCCTATTTAAGAAGTCCATGCAATCTTCTCCTTTGAAAGTGAGTGTTGTCTCTGGGAGTTTTAATATTTTACAGAACACTTGAGGTGCAAGAGAGATGGGAGAATGGTCTTGAAGTTGAATAATCCGCTGACTTGGTATATACTTCTCAGCACACTAGGAAACCAGTTCTTGGCAGTCGAAAACTTCAGGAATACAACGTCCAAAAATGTTCAAAGTATCTCTGCAAAATTGTTGTCGAGTTGTTGCTGCCATAAGTTGACGAGGGAGTTCTTTTAATCCAGATAATATTTGAAATGAGTCCTTGAGAGATATAATATAATATTCCGTAAATTGTGATTTAATGTGGTTTTAATAAGAAATCTCCTTGAGCCCCTCGTTTATTAATGACAATATTTGTTGGACCTACATGATGATTTATTAGCATTAAACCATACTAAATGCATATTGAGAAAAGCGTGAAGGTGGAGGGGACGGACGAGAGCAAATAGGATTTGGGATTTCTGTGAATGGGAACCCATGAACCTGTCGTTGCAGAAGATCAAAAATTTGATAAGTGTTGTAATGCGGTCACTCTAACTCAATATAGGAGAGATGATATACTTAGGATATTAGGGATTCCAATGGTCAAAATATAGATCGTGGATCATTTAGGTACAAAATGTATGTCTCGAAACATGGGATATGAAATCTTGAAACCTACAACTCGGGAACCCATGACTGTAGAAACGATTAAGGATAGAATGATATGACGATCGATTGGACTCATGATATAGGAATAGGAAGTGAGAACCTGTGAGTCCACCAACTTGTGAACCCACCATTTTTGGAAAAATGACTAAGTATAGTAATTATAAAGGGAGAACAAAAGGAATAAAAGAAAATGGAAATTTGGGTATGTATAGAAGAGGGAAAATAAATGGACAAAACAAGTTGGGAGAATAGAAAGGGGAGGGAAATTTTGGAAGAGGGAATTGATCTCAAAAATTGGATTCAACTGTGGGATGATAACCCCCTATGGGTTATCAAGAATCCAGATCCTTTCATGACCAGGTGCTTCCAACTATCGGGCTATGGAGTCAGAGTAAGAATATACAAACTGAAAAATAAAATTATGTACAATGAGAATGAGAAAGTCTTAAGAGAAGAAACCTTTCAAATGTTTCTCGTTGACAGGAAGCATTAATATTTTACCCTTCATGTATTGGAGGATATAGGAGTTAAAATCTAATATTTTCTTGATGACATATGGTCCGATCTAGAGTGCTTCAAAATTTGTATGCATCGATGGTTTCTCATTGGCCTTGTTCCAAAGTAACACCAACTCTCCCTTCTGGAAATTCTTTACAATTGTGCTCTGATCAAAATATATTTTGACGCTCTCTTGCCTCTGAGAAATTCGATTCAGGCCTTTTCTTCATTCTTCTTCCAACTTCAACAACTAGTTAATTCTCCTCTAGATGGGTGAATTGTCTTATGTATCTTTTGTATTAACCACAAAAGTCAATGCATTGAGTTCGAGGATAATTATAATCTTTTCTTCTTTCCCATAAACCAATATATGGAGACATCTCGTTGCTATCCTTTTGATTCATTTTTCTTGCCCATAATGCATCTGTCAGCTTCATATGCCAATTCCTTTGGTTCTTGTCAATGGTTTTCTTCAGTATCTGAACAAGTGTTTTGTTTGTGGATTCAACAATGTCATTACCGTGTGGATAAAAATTCGATGATTGACCCATGATAATTCCATATTCTCTGGAAAAAAATTCATAAACTTCGACTCGATGAAAATAGAACCATTGTCTGCGAAAAATTTATCCGAGACACCAAATCTCGACATAATATTATCTTTGAGGAATTTAATTAGGTCTTCAGAATCAACCTACTTTAGTTCCACCGCTTTCGTCCATTTTGTGAAATAATATGTAGCCATGAGAATGTATATATTCCCCTTCCTAGACTTTGGATTAATTGGCCCGGAAACATCAAGTCCCCATTGGGAGAACAATTTTTCTACAATTATGGGTTGTAAAGGCATCACAGATCTCTTCATTTTTCCTGAAAATTGTTGGCATGATACACACTTCCTTATTGTGGCATATGATTTTCTGAATATCGATGGCTAGTAGAATCCAACCCTTATTATCTTGTGGGTGGTGGCAGTAGGTGCAAAGTGTCCACCATATATTCCTTCATGGAATTCTCTCATCAGTTCTTGGGCTTGGTTTTCATCAACGCATCTTAGTAGTATACCATCATAATTTATTATGAATAGTATATCATAAATCAGCATATATTGATTTTACTTCATCTTCAATTTTATTCTCTCCTTGGGGTTCATGGTGATAGGAAATTGCCCAGACCTTAAATAGAATATAATATCTATGTACCATTATGAATAAACTAGTGATTCTCCTGTTGAAATTGAAATCATTCCATCAATCGAGTTACCATTCTCGATGATATTTCATAAACCTTGTCCTTTGATAGATTTTAAAGGTTTAATATCGATATCATATTCTTGTTTGTTTATCAGCCAATTCGCCCATTTCCCTTCTCTTAATTGTTGATTCAGAAAAATCTTCACTCGTGATGAGGGAACATAAGAAATAACATGGGAGTTCAATATGTACATCCGAAAGTGTGTTACTTCTTTTACAAGAGCCAAGGCTTGCTTCTCTAGTTCTGAATACCTCAAATCATAGTCATGTAGGTTTTTTCTCATGAAACTTATTGGGAGTTATTCTCCTTTGGTATTCATCTGAGTAAGAATAGATGCAACAATTGTCTCTATAGAAAATTAATAGATGATGAAATCCATTTGAAAGTCCAGACTAATGAGGACTAGAGTTTTGGTGATTTCTCATTTGATGTTATTGAAAACCTCTTGAGTATTTGTTGTCCATTCAAACCTCTGCTCCTTTTTCAGCAACAAATTGATCAGATTTACAATATTTTCATATTCAGGAGAAAACCTTCGCACAAAATTGATCTTGCCGAAAAATGATTGGACTCCCTTCTTATATGTCGAGGGGTTAATCTCATTTATTTCTTTAACTCTTTCTGGATATATGTAAATCCCTTATTTGCACACAATGTGGCCCAACAAGTTTCCTTAAGTTACAACGAACAAGCACTTGTTTGGATTTAGAGAGACACCATATATTCTAAATCTTTCAAAAACCTTACTCAAATGATAGATATGATCACCCCTTTTCTTTGAATGCACCTTCAAGTAATCTTGATAGTCTTCCATAAATTTTCCTATCAACCCGTTGAATGCATGATCCATGGCCCTCTAGAATGTGGCTCCAGTATTCTTCAAACCAAAGGGAATTCTCGCATGTTCATATGTCTCCCAATGTGTGATAAAAAATTTATTTTCTCTATCTTCCTCACCCACAAAGACTTGGTTATATCTAGAAAAACCATCCAACATGGACATGCAGGCCGATCCAGTAACTTTATGGAGAAGGAAATCCATATTAGGTAAAGGAAAGTTATCCTTTATGCTTGCTTTATTAAGGTCTCTGAAGTCAACACACATATGGATTTCCCTAGTCTTCTTTCTCACAATCAAAGGATTTGAGAGCCAGTCGAAATGCCTGATGGGATAAATTATTCCTTCCTTCTTCAATTTCTTCGATTCAATCTTTACCAGAGGTTTCAGTTTGGGATTCATCATCCTTATTTTTTTCTTTACAGGATTTAATACTTCCCTCAAAGGAATAATATTATAGAATATAGTTTTATTGTAAGCTTTCAAACCATCATAGGTCCAAGCAAAAACATCAATATATTCTTTGAAAAAGGAAACATATTGATCAACTTCCTCAACGATGCAATCAACTCCCAAGTTGATAGTTCCAATATTGATTTTTCTTGTCTCTTGCACTTTTCGAACTAAAACTTCTTCAAGGAGATTCTTATCATGATCATCTTTCACAAAAAGAGATTTAGATTGTCTACAATATTTGGGGACAATAGACGAGTGATCATCTGCAGCATCATCATCATTTAACAAACACATTTCCAGTTGTTCATCATTCTCAAATACTTGCAAATATTCAATGTTATTAGGAACGAACGATCAGAAAGCTCTTTCTACTTGGAAAGACATTTTTCTTTGGATATCGTCTGCGTTTGACAATGGGGTTGCCAAAAGATAATGAATCTTCCTTTTGATTCTTGTCCCTTGGACTGAAAGAAATGTTGAAGGAACTGAAAGATTACATCAATTCATTAACTCTTTTGAAATACAACTTAAGTCTTTCATTTTTTATTTTATACCTCTGGGTAACTTGATTGATGACCAAATCTAAGTCTCCAGTTACAATTAGATGTTCTATTTTCATTTCCTGTGCAAGGATCATCCCCTGAATCAAATATTCATACTCTACATCGTTATTAGTGCATGAAAAATCCAATATAATAGCATATGGATGCACAATCTTACTTGGACTCATAAGAATAATTACAACTCCATTCCTAGAGCTTGAACAAGATCCATCAAATGACATCCTCCAATACCCTTCAAATGAACATTCTTGATTCTTTGTGTCTTGCACTTGCACTAGGATTTCATTATGTTCCATGTACAGTATAGCATAGTTTCCAATATCGACATCCATATAATCCTCCATCAATTCATTGTCC
Organism: Picea sitchensis; assembly: GCA_010110895.2. Classification (NCBI taxonomy): domain Eukaryota; kingdom Viridiplantae; phylum Streptophyta; class Pinopsida; order Pinales; family Pinaceae; genus Picea; species Picea sitchensis. Next base: position 7,188 of record SNQJ01S0069435.1, read on the forward strand.
TTCTTCTTGAAAGAGAAGGGTTTTCTAGGTTCACGGGGCACTTTAATCATTGCTCCTTTGTTTCCTGGAAACATCATACAACTTCCATCATTCATTATATATCCATGATCATAGATGTCAAATATCTTCCCAACATAACTTGATATGATAGAGGATGGTCTACCACAATAATATTGAAAATTGCAATAATATGGGGGGTTGTCGTAATACTAGCATAAAATTCCTCGATATCTCCATAAGCTGTCACTTTTCTAGAATCAATTGCATATATGCTTTCATCTGTTTCATAATACTTGGTGAAACTCATGCCCAATTCCTCCATGACTGCCAGTGGCATGATATTTTTCATCGTGCCAGTCTCAACTAAACAATTATGCAGTGAAACATCATGATTTTCAACAGAAATGTAAAAGGGAGGAATTTTACCTCTCAGCTTGGACGTTGATTGTTGGGCACTTTAATTGTCTAATTGGATAGAAAATCAAAGTGTTCAATATAAATTGTCAACCCAGGGAAGTCTGTTATTTCAAGATAATTGTGCACAGTCTATGCTATATTATGAAAGAATCTCTAATCTAATTGTAGTAGGGAAGTTTTAAAAAAAAAAAACATTATCACTAACACAGTTGTGTTGATACAGCTGGAGTTCTATAGATTTGAAATCATAATTGCAATCTAAACTGATGAATGTATAAAAACCCTCGATTGCCTACTCTAATCTAACTTTCTAATTTACTTTTGCAGGAAGAAGTTCTATACTATTTGTAGAAAGGAAATCTACTTATTGCAAGAATGTACTTCACACAAGATTTTAACCTAATGCAGAAAAAGGGAAAGCAGTTCTCCAACAATGTTCAACAATCGACTTCTAATTCTCATGAGACAAGTTTATGTGCATCTAACAAGAAGGAACTAAACTGTAACAACAGTTGTATTCTAGAAATTTCTAACAATTAAATCATTCGCATTTAAAACAACTAATCTAGAATTCAAAACATAGGGGAATTGGTGAGGAAGGTGGACCCTTTCCTTCTCACTGAATCTGCTCAAAGAAATAGGTTACAGTATGCTAAATGAATTCAATCCATTCTTTCATTCAATTTCCAAAAATGTCTATGTACAATAAGCGTTACTTTTCTTTCTCCAGTTAAAAAAAATTCCCTTTCATTACAAAAGCTCTGCTATTTAAAGTCAGATTTATTCAGTAGAACATAAACAAAACTGTCTTGAGAATCCTCGATTCTCAAGTTGTTCGTTTGATATCATTACTACAAAATCTAGAACTCTCCTTGATCAACATCGTGAGCCAACATATCTAATTAGTATGTGTTGCAGTAGTCATATAACAACAGGATTGGTGGCGTCTGTTGTAACAGCTTCCAGTATTGGCGAGCTTCTGTTGCAGTAGTCGTGTAATAGCTTCCAGGATTGGTGACATCTATTGTAGCAGTCATATAATATATTCCAAGATTGGCGCATAGCTCTAACAACAACGAGTTTCTCGAAGTAGGTTGTTCTAAGCATTTTGATCATTAGTTAAATCATTTCATGGGTAAAATATGTGAACATTACCAATCAAACATGCTAAGTAAATGAAAATATAAAAGCGAGATGAATAGTTCATACCTTGGGAAAAAGGGTCTTAGTACTCATTACAATATTCATTTAGCTTAGGAATGAGAAGGTTGAATGGGCAAAAGATGTAGTGAAAAAGGGACATTTATGGGTCCTAACATGCCCCCCAACTGAAGACATTGCATGTCCTCATGCAAAACACATTCAAACCTTACTTTGTAGCTGAAGTAGATAACTGTCTCCTCCAGTGCAAAATTGCTAAGAGAAATTGCTAAGTGCCAGTATTGAAAAATGTTGTGTTCAAAAGAAAATATGTTGTGTCGACGATCTATATGAGTTTCTTTATCTTTGAGAACATAATCAATTTGAGTTGCTCGAGTAACAACTCGTGAAGGAAATAGAGGTTTTTGTTTGCAAGCTTCTGGTATACCAACAGTTGTTTTATGATGTTAAGATCTCCTTTGTTTTACTGATTTTTGTGTAGCAGTAAGTTCATGTTCAGACTTGACTAAGACAGTTGTTGGTCCTTTAGCGATTGGAACTTTGACTACCTCATATCCTGCCTCAAAGTAAATGTTTCCACACTCAAAGCACATGAGTTCTTTGTTTATGTCCATAAATGTTTTTGCCAGTGATAGGATATCCAAGGTTATCCCTTCTGGATTCTTCTGTTGAGCAGCCTCCACCTCTTGCTTCAGGGTATTTAACTCTGTTTTGAGGTTATCATTCTCTATTATTAGTGCAGCGATTCTGGAATTTTCTATATTCTTGATCATTGTCTCTATTTGGGCAAATAATTGGGCAAGTGGCACATCCTCAACATGCTGTGTAGTTGGTTCTTGTGTAACAGTTGTGTGTGTAAGGACTGGCTCTTGTGGAACAGTATCAACATGGACAATTGGTTCTTGTGTAAGAGTTGTGTCTATCAGGATTGGTTCTTTTGAAGCAGTCTCAACATGGACAATTGGCTCTTGTATTACTAGCTCTGGTGGGACAATCCTCTATGGAGAAGTTGGTTCTGGTGTAACAGTATCGACCTAGACAGTTGGTTCTTGTGTAACAACAGTATATGTCATGACTGGGTCCTGTGGAACAGTGACCACTTGGACAGTTGGTTCATGTGGAACCATCCCTGCATCAACCATAGAGGATAGTGGACAAAGAATAGGAATATCCTGTTCCACATCTTTCCATCCAATTGCAGCTTCGGCAGACCTGGTGGACCTGGTTCTTCTCCTTGGTAAAATAGAAATGAAAGCAGGGGTTTTCTTCTTCGTTGTTGGAGGAGGAACGAGGCGTTCTTCCTCAACCACACAAGGAGGATATTTTGGTATAATGGGGTCTGCAATGATCTGGACATCGTCAATGGATGTTTGATGTGCAGAATCATCAGGCGGACCCGATGATTCTTCTGTGATTTGAGTACCTTCATTCTGAAAGGAGAGAATAGTTTCATGAAGGTCTTTGCATAAAGTAAAACCTGATATTCGTACCTCTGTAGAATTCTCTGTCATAGCAACCAGAAGGCTCTGATTTTCTATTGATCCAATTTGGTCAAGGGCTCTCCAAGTTTTTCCCTTGAATGGACATTTTCTTTTATGAGAAAGTGCACTGGTAATTATAGTAGACGCTTGATCGGTTGTTGCAGCAATAGGAGGGTTCTATGTGAATGTCGGTGCAACAACAGAGGAGCTAAGCGGACTTGATGTTACAGTGGACCATGCGGACCTTCCTCGCTTTTTTGGTAATGCAGATATAGGAACATGGGTGTTCTTTTCAAAGACAGGGGGTAGGTTGTCAATGATAGGTGTTACAATGGACCGTGTTGACCTTGTTCTCTTTCTTGGTGATCCAGAGATAGGAGTAGGGGTTTTCTTTTTAGAGACAAGGGTTAGGTTTTCAATGATAGGTATTGCAGCGAAGTGTTGTGACGCATGTCTTGATCGAGTGGTTGTTTTTTCATCTGTTTGTTCGACCACAGCTACAGGCTATTGAAATGCAATTTCATCAAGGCTTGTATGGCTGGTGCCAGGATGGCTTCGGGTTATGTGGTTGGTTTTTTGAGTCGTCTTATGGGAAGTGAAAGTAGGGGTTTGGACTATTGTTGCAGCTGAGGGTAGAGGCTCGGGAAGAGGTCCATGGGTTATGTTTTCAAGGATTGGTGCAATCCTATCTGTATGTACAAACTGTGGTTGGTCTGCTACACCAGGTAATGGGTTATTGGAAATGCCCATACCTCTGCAAATTAATAGGCTGATGAGTCTATGATTAGAAATGTAGTTCTTTGGGTTCTTGGATTTTTTTACAAAATCAGTCATGTTATGCAATGAATGGAGGAGAAAATAAGGAATGTTTATGGATTTATGATGTCGCAGATGTGATAATAAGATGAAAACAGAAAAATAAACAACTTGGTATCGACCTTCGCAAGTAATGTACCTTTTAAGAAATTATGTGACTTTCCCCCATGGCTCTGGTAAGGAATTGACATCTGCACCTTTGCCTTTGGTCTGAACTTGCTCATTGTTGACGAGGAAACCCTTCTGTGCATCCGGAAGATGTGTTTTTCTATGAAACCATCAGTCTCCTATTCTTGGCAACCCTATTACAGCAACAATGCTTTCTTCTGACACTGGAATCCTTACCCCATTCACCATTGAATACCCTTCGGTAAAATTTTGACTAAACTCCAATACCTCATCCTCATTAAACCCCTTCAACTTTTTAAAATACGATATCCAGCCGGCCTGGAGAAATATTTGGTAGCCCTCTGGGTGTAGCAACAAACTGTCCAGAGTTGCGGGTTCATATCTCACAGCTAATCCTCCCATGATGTTGCTTGAGAGTCTAACAGCCACATAGGAGGAGAAACTATCACCTAAATCAGAGACGCAACAAGCTCGAATGTGGTTTGCAGAAAGAATACAGTGTCTCAGTAAAAAGAAGTGTGGGCGGAAAGCTGGTGGAGGTGTGTATAAAATTCGGTATGGACAGCTAGATTTACATTTCCCCCCCAACTAAGAGGATTGTTTCCAGGTGCATTGATTTATGAAAACCAGTTAGTAAATAAGAAACCATGCTTTTATATCTTCATTACTTTAACACGTAGGATTAGTCACGTACCTCATATCTTACCGCACATAACGACCTGCCAGAGTAACCACACAATCCAACCACCATCTGAGTGGCACAGAATAGTTGACATGATGAAGGATTGTGAGAGAAATGACAACTGGAGCAGAGATGAAGTACTTACTGTAGTTAGCCAACTGGAAATCGTCAGATGTGAAGCCAAGTCATTATGAAGCAGCACTTTTGGATAGAGAGCATCGGTATTGTCTAATCAGTGGTGCTGTGGCATGGAAAGATTGGAGGGTTGGAGCAGCAGCATCGGAAAAATTGAGAAAAAGAAAGAGTGAAGTGGCAAGAAAGAATAACAACAATTAGTGTATCAGCAGGTTCTTCGGCATAAATGGAGGAGGTAGGTGTAACATCATGGAAATTGGCCAATTTAGCGAAAAAAAGGGTGTAACAGCATGGAAATCAGCCAATTTATCATAAGAAGGTGTAACATCATGGAAATCAACCAATTTATCAGAAGAAGGTGTAACATCATGGAAATCGGCCCATTTAGTGGAAAAAAGGGGTGTAACAGTATAGAAATCGGCCGAATGCTACATTAGTTAGTTTCTAGGAAGTTTTTCAACTTCCATGAACTAATCGTTTGACTCGTTTTGCACTACTCAACCTTGTTGTTCATCAATCCACCTGCACACACATAATCGCCTGATACCTTTCAAATATTTATTAGCATAGTAAAGAAAAATAGAGAAATTTCAACTAAAAACAAAGAAATACAAATTTTGCTGAGGTTATTTATATACAAGGTCTGAGCAAAAGAAGTCCTAAAGTTCAAAAAGGGAAGGAGCAAACTCCTTTCCGTTTAAGAATTGATAACCTGTATCAACTGTACATCTAGTTTTGAATTTTGGCTTGGACAGTGGACGCTGATACAAACACAAGCGATGACCATTTGCATGTAAGTGTGTATTGGATCCATCAATAGTAATCAATCGAACTGTCCCATTGGGAAAAACGGTGTCTACCTCGTAAGGCCCTAGCCATCGTGTACGTAGGTTACCTTGAAACTCCTTAAAGCGTGAATCATACAACATATCCCAATCTCCTTTCTACAATAATTTCTTCTTGATGAATCGGTCATGCCATTTTGTTCTTTGTTGTTGAATCACTGTGGTTTGATGGATGGCGTCCAAATGGTTTTCATCAAGCTCGTTGAGCTGTTGTAGTCTGGCTTTCTGTGCCATAGTCAAGTTGAGGTTTACTGTTGATGCAGTTCTTAAGGTTTTGATTTTGAATTCAATGGGGCAAATAGGGCTTTTTCCATATACCAGCTCGTAAGGAGAAAAACCAGTTGTGCTCCTCCAAGTAGTTCAGTAAGCCCATAGAGCTTCATGCAATCTATCAAACCAATCCCTACGATTTTCTCTCATTGTTTTAGCAAGAATGGATTCGATAATTTTGTTGGTGCTTTCCACCTGGCCATTGCCTTGTGGATGGTATGGAGACGTTATTCTATGTAAAACATGATATTTATTGAGTAGAGCTTCAAATTTATAAGATGTGAAAGGGGGTCCTCCATTAGTTACCAATTCTCTGGGAACGCCAAACCTAACAAATATATCTTCAAACAAGAATGCTAAGACAACTTCTTCTGAGGCTCTGATAAGTGCTTTTTCCTCCACCCACTTGGTCATGTAATCTTTACAGACCAATATATAGACTTTCTAATTGGAAGGTGGGTTAATGGGTCCTACAAAATCCATGGCCCATATCTCAAAAGGATCTAACACTACCTGAGACTGGAGAGCTATCTCATCCCTATGAGTTGGCTGACCCATGTGTTGGCAACTATCACAAGCTTGGACATACTTCTTGGCATCTTAAAATATGCTAGGCCAAAAATAGCCCATCCTTAAAAATTTATGCCCGGTCCTTTTATCAACAAAATAACCCCCACAAGGGCCATCATGGCAAGCTTTAGGCAGATCATAAACTTCATCATCCCTCACAAATATCCTGATTTCTTGGTCCAAAACTGTGTAGAAGAGGTATCCTCCTATCCAACTATACCTAGCACTCTTTTGAATAATCTTCCTTCTTTGTCAAGGAGATAGATGTGGAGGTACCTTCCCTGCAACCAAATAATTAGCAATGTCTTCATACCAAGGTGAGTGAGCAGATACTGCAAAAAAATGTTCATCAGGAAAGGAATCATCTACAGGTGAATTATCATCATTTATATGTAATCTTGAGAGAAAATCAGCAACCACATTTTCTTTTCCTGGTCTATCCACTATAGTGATGTCAAATTCTTGCAGTAGTAACAACCATATTGTCACTCGGGCATTAGTAATAGGTTTATTCATTAGATATTTAATGGTTGTATGATCAATATGAGTAAATGTGGGATAACCAGTTACATAATGCCTGAATTTATTGATTCCATAAAACACTTGATGCAGACGAGAGACGACCGTACCCCTGATCGCGCTCTCCCGCTCACACAAGACCTTTTTACGTTCTTGGCCCGAAGAACTCTAAGGTTCTTCTATTTCCCTATTGGGAAATCTGCTCCCACAGTTCTCTCGTGCGATCCCCCTTCCTTGATTTATCGGGGAATCGGAACTCGTGACTTCATGAGTTCAAAGGTTGAACATTGGGTTCTTGGATCCCCGAGACCCGATGGTCAGTCAACTCACTGACTTTTTCCCTGAGGGATTTCGCTACTCGTGACCTCGTAGGTTGAACTGTCGAACTTTCACCCTCCTATTCTGCGAATCCCTGAGATGCGAGAATTCAACGGAATGTTGACTCCTATCTCCAGGCAACACGTGTCCACCCGTCGATCACACGGGTCCCACCTTATGCTCTGCCACTGTTGTTTCTGTTGTTGGGTATTT
>SNQJ01S0069435.1:14753-53757 GCA_010110895.2 Picea sitchensis
CGCCCAGTAAGAAGTTAGGGCGCGGGTTGCTTGTTTTCAAGTGAATTTTGAGGAATTACTCAGCATGGCTTTGGCTAGGAAGAGGCATGAGTTGGCCTGATGCCAGGTAAACCTGTATGGTGCATTTTAGGGTTATAACAGCCACGCGCCCACGTGAACCTCGGCTCGCGACACTTCGCGACTCACGAATCCTAATGCCAATACTTTGGGAATTATCGCGGCGAGATTTCGAGGTATTCATGCCACCTGTATTCAACTCACCGGCTTCGCTATGGCCCACACTGCCTCCAGCTGTCAGGATATTGCCTCTCGCAATCTCGCAATTCCCGTAGCCAAAATCTCGAGCCTTTTGTTGTGAGGCTCCAATGCATGATCCCACGTGCGGATCCAACGGTCCTCCACGATCTAGATCCAACAGCTATCTCCTTCTCGCGCCTCGCATCCTCACGACTTGGAGTACTCAATGTTTGGGCTCTCACCCTGCGAACTCCCGAGTTCGCGAGATCTCTCGATCTCTGCCACCTGTCCCACTCAGATGGACACTCCTTATCCTCTCGCCACTTCGTCGCTTCGCGTACTCGCAGCTCACGACTTTGAACACCCAATACTTGGGCCTTCACTCTACGAACTCCTGAGTTCACGAGATCTCTCGATCTCTGCCACGTGCCCTCTTCAGATGGATGTCTCACAGCCTCCTCGCCACTTCGCCGCTTCGTGACCTCGCGACTTCGTAACTTGGGATGTTAACACTTGGGCCTTTACCCTGCGAACTCCCGAGTTCGCTAGATCTCTCGATCTCTGCCACGTGCCCTCTGCCAACAGACAGCTCTGATCCTTGTCGGGACTTCTCTCCTCCTGTCTACGAGGGATTAACTTCCTCATAGCTTCTGCATATCCTATGGCAGTCGGGTATCTTCCCTCCAGATCTGACGGCTCAGATAATCCTCCTCGTGCGCTCCTCCTCCAGAGGTTAAACTCTGCACAACTCTTGCATATCTGACGGTTGTCGGGGATTCTGAGCGAGATCTAATGGCTCATATACCTTTCTCCGGTATGCTCCTTCTCAAATGCTTCCTGACCGTAAACACCAACAGTCCATATTCTATCGGCTGATCCAATGGCCGATGTTGCTCCTCCCTGAGCTTCCTTCGCGCTTTTCTTCCCAGGCTTGGAAGAATTTCCTGTTCTCAAGGGCTTTGACCCTTGTGCTCTTTCCTCTGTCAGCTCTACAATCTTGAGCCTCGCTGCGCATATACAATGCTGGCTCTCCTGAGATTTAACTGTGAATCCTCAAAGGATTCTCCCAACTCTTATACTCCTTGCAGAGTCTTCCAATGCACTCGTTGGTGTTGTCTCTCCTGAGCTTATGCAACCACTAAGACCCCTTGGGGGATTTTATCCTTCTTCTCCCTCATATGGAGAATACTTAGATGCCCTTTTGGCTATCCTTCTCAAGCAACCTCCTGCTGAGTCTCTTTGGGTGTTCAGCAACCCAGTAAAGATCCCTCAGTGGACTCTTCCTTCAACTGGCAGAACTCAAAGAGTTCTCTAGTCTCTTGTGCCTGCTTGCACTTGTGCTCAATGCTCGCCTGGCAGAGCTCTTACAGAACTCCTCAGAGCTTCTGTCTCCTTCAATTTTCAACAGATTTCTTCCTCCAGCACCTCGTGCTTATGCTCAATGCCACCTGGCAGAGCTCCACATAACTTACAACAAAGTTTTGTCTGCAACTGTGTTTCAGCTACACAGCCTTGCCTCCAAGGTATTCAACAACCTTGAGGTCTTCCTCTCGAGTTTTTGACTTCAGCCTCTATGCCTCAGCATGTCTTTGTATAAACCCGCAGTGTTCATAAATTCATCCTCAGTGCACCGGTATTCAGAGACCGCAATCCTATGTCATACCCTCCTGGCATGAAACCTCAAAGACCTTCAGCCTGAAATCAAACACACTCCTACAGAATGCATCCACATAACATACATTCACAGCATATACAAAGAACACACACAGACATGTATATAAGACAGAATAATGCAGGAAAAACTGCTCTGTTTATATTAATGGCAAATGCCTGTATTTTACAAGGTGTTCTCGAGCTCTCTCCGGCTCTACAAGTCAACACACCCACTCACTCTTACTCAAAATGAGATATCAAATCTATTTTACCTAAGGGGCTCATTGATCGCTTCCCTCCAGGTTCACCTATTCTAATAAATTACATTCAATGGTTGTCTAGTCCAGCACCTGGATCTAGATCTCAGCCGATCTAGCATTAAAGTCGATCCTATCTAATGCCTGCACAAAGGCACGGCTTCCATGGCTCACCAGCCTAAGACATTAAATTACATTCATTACAAATATTAAATGAGGACTGCGCCTCTTCAACCTTTGAATGCATGCGCGCTGATGTGGCTGGCTGGCTGGCTGGCTGCATGGAGAGATGCTCCTGCATCACTACTGCCAAGAATTCTCTTTCAGTAACTGTGTATTTTAACTTAGCAGGAGCCATGTTCTTGTTGATATAGTAGATAACGTAGGGTTCTTTGTCCTCCTGTTGCCCTAGTACTGCACCAATTGCAGTGTCTAAGGCATCTGAAGAAATTTGAAAAGGCAGATCCCAATTGGGCCCTCTCAAGATGGGAGTTGTGGACAATTTGTGTTTAATATCTGCAAAAGACAATTCACAGTTGTCAATCCAACGAAAGTCAACATCTTTTGTTAGTAGAAAAAACAATGGAGAGGCAAGTTTAGAGAATTTTTTAATGAATCTCCTGTAATACCCGGCATGCCCTAAAAGACTTCTTACCTCTTTCTGAGTTGATGGAGTTGGAATGTCCAAAATTACCTGGATTTTGGCTGGATCTACCTAAATCCCTGCATAAGAGATGAAGTGTCCCAGCACTACCCCTTTGCACATCAACATATGGAACTTTTTTGTACTTAAAGAAAGATGAGACTGTCTACATCTTTTGAGAATTTTTTCCAGATTAGACAAAGCTTCTTCGAAATTAGTACCATAAGGTGTAAAGTCATCCATGAATATTTCCATACAGTCATTCACCATATCAGAGAAAATACCAATCACAGCTCTCTGGAAAGTGGTTGGTGCATTACACAAGACAAATGGGAGAACCTTGTAGGAAAATGTACCCCAAGGGCTGGTAAAGGTGGTATTATATTGGTCCTATGGGGCAATTTGTATATGGTTATAGCCACTAAATCCATCTAGGAAAGAAAAATATTTTTTTTCGGCTAGGTTGTCTAAAACCTGATCAATAAATGGCAGAGGGAAATGATCCTTCTACATGGCCTTATTCGGGGCTCTATAGTCCACACACACTCTCCACTTACCATTAATTTTAGGCATAATAACCAACGGTGATACCCACTCACTGTTTGATATAGGATAGATGAATCCAGCGTTGAGAAGTTTCTGAAGTTATTCGTTAACAATTTCTTTAAGGTTTGGGTTCATCCTCCTTTGCGGTTGGCAAATGGGTCGGCATTCTTATTTGATGTATATATGGTCGGTGCATAGTTCAGAGGGAATGCCTTTCATATCCATGTAATCCCAGGTAAATGCTTCTTTATGTATAGTCAGTAATTTCATCAATCAACGAGTTTCAGCAGTGGAGAGATCAGGACAAAAGAGTAATTTCTTCTGCAAAGTATCCATTTGTGAGGCAAAAGAGTTAATCATCTCTGTTTTGAAATTTTCTAACAGATTACCTATTTCTTCTCTTGTTGCTCCTCCATTGGCTGATTTATGTACCCTTGAAAAAGTGGTATCCTTGGTAGCTGACTTATTCCTTGTAGATCCTCGAGAACATGTTTTGCAAAGATCTATAATGTCCTCATAGGATTCCTTAGATATATCTCCCTTGCCAATCATATTCATCATATCTAAACAATCTTCTCTAACTCCTTTGAGAAAAATGGTTTTCAGAATGTCCTTACTCACATCCGGATGTCCAGACCTTTGTAGATTATATTGGAGTCACTCCAAAAAGTCTTTAAGGGTCTCGTCCTCCTTCTGTGACACCTTGAATAGTTCCTCTCTTTGTTCCCTTGTTTGATAGTAGTCTTGGTATTTGTTCAGGAAAAGATGCCTCATTTGTACCCATGTTGAAATGTTTTCTCCTCCAAGGCTCATGAACCATCTTAACGCATTACCCTTTAATGTAGTTGGAAACAGTTTAAGCTTCTGCACAGTGGTATTGTAGTCATAGATTCTACACAAAATGTCAAATTAAAACAGAAACTAATCCGGATCTTCAGTAGACAATCCATGAAAATTTGGGAGAGTTGAGAGAGGTATGTTTTTCATAGGAGCCATCCCTCGTGTGGGAACATCAGAAATAGGAAAAACCAGGGTAGAGATAGTATTTTCATTGTTTACCTGATCCTCATTGTTCTGTGGATTCTCTTAGTAGAGTTCTTCTTCATTATCCCCTTGATTCTCCATATGTGCTCTTTCTCTCCAAACAATGTCCCACTCTTCTTTAGTGACTATCCGATCGTTGATATAATAAACAACTTCTTCTAGATTTTCCCTATTCCAGGCTATACTTCCTTGATCTTCAATTTTCTCCAGTGTTGCTTTTTGATTTGTTGGTGACAAATCTTCAACTTCAACTTCATCTTCAGCTTCAGCCCTTGATGAGAACGATGTTTTGAGAAGGGTTATTTCTGCTGACTGTGGATCACGTCTTCTTGGAGGATTTACAGGGCGGAAAATGGAACCTGAAGAAGAATCCGCTCTGGCTATAATCTCATCAACAATGGTTTGTCTACCTAGTATGTTAGGATTTCTTCCTCCACGTCCTCTAGTACCTATAAGGTTAGTATTTTGGGGGATTCATCTTCGTGTTTCATGATACATGTAGAATATTCATTCCTAAGAAAGAAAACTAATGTGCTTACCAAAATATATGATTATCTTCCCCGACAACGGCACCAAAATGTTGAGCACTTTAATTGTCTAATTGAATAGAAAACCAAAGTGTTCAATATAAATTGTCAACCCAGGGAAGTTTGTTATTTCAAGATAATTGTGCGTAGTCTATGCTATATTATGAAAGCATCTCTAATCTAATTGTAGTAGGGAATTTAAAAAAAAAAAAAACATTATCACTAACAGAGTTGTGCTGATACAGCTGGAGTTCTACATATTTGAAATCATAATTGCAATCTAAATTGATGAATGTATAAAAACCCTAGATTGCCTACTCTAATCTAACTTTCTAATTTACTTTTACAGGAAGAAGTTCTATACTATTTGCATAAAGGAAATCTACTTATTACAAGAAGGTACTTCACACAAGATTTTAACCTAATGTAGAAAAAGGGAAAGCAGTTCTCCAGCAATGTTAAGAAATCGTCTTCTAATTCTCATGAGACAAGTTTATGCACATCTAACAAGAAGGAACTAAACTGTAACAACAGTTGTATTCTATAAATGTCTAACAGTTAAATCATTCTCATTTAAAACAACTAATCTAGAATTCAAAACAGAGGGGAATCGGTGAGGAAGGTGGGACCTTTCCTTCTCACTGAATCCGCTCAAAGAAATAGGTTACAGTATTCTAAAGGAATTCAATCCACTCTTTCATTCAATTGCCAAAAATGTTTGTGTACAATAAGCATTACTTTTCTTTCTCTAGTAAAAAAAACTCCCTTTCATTATAAAAGATCTGCTATTTAAAGTCAGAATCATTCAGTAGAACATAAACAAAACAGTCTTGAGAATCCCCGATTCTCAAGATGTTCATTTGATATCATTAATACAAATCTAGAACTCTCCCTAATCAACATCGTGAGCTAGCATATCTAATCAGCAGGTGTTGCAGTAGTCGTATAACAATAGGACGGGTGGTGTCTATTGTAATAGCTTCAAGGATTGATGGGCTTCTGTTGCAGTAGTCGTGTAACAGCTTCCAGGATTGGTGGCATCTGTTGCAGTAGTCATATAACATCTTCCAAGATTGGCACATAGCTGTAATAGCAATGAGTTTCTCAAAGTAGGATGTTCTATGAATTTTGATCATTAGTTAAATCATTTCATGGGTAAAATATGTGAACGTTACCAATCAAACATGCTAAGCAAATGAAAATATAAAAGCAAGATGAATAGTTCATACCTTGGGAAAAAGGGTCTTATTACTCATTATAATAGTCATTTATCTTAGGAATGAGAAGGTTGAATGGGCAAAATATGTAGTGAAAAAGGGACATTTCTGGGTCCTAACATTGACTAGCTAGGGATTTGTTTTGGACTTGTAACAACAACTTATTCTCTTTCAGATGGATCATCCAACAATTTCAAATTTTCTTCTCTTTGTTGGGGAATCTTCACCACTTTCATAAAGGGAAGGGTTATCCTTAATTTACTCAAATCCTCTACGAAATTATATGTCAATTGACTGGATTTTGACGTCATGTGCTTCCTTTTACTTCCAACACTATTCATCACTTTCTCATTTTCTCTTTTCACGTTTTTTTTTTATTTTTCTTTTTCTTTTTGCTATATGTATCAGAATCGCCTTTATGTTTTGGTCTATTTACAAATCCTCTTGTTTGGGAGAAGTTCTCTTGTGAGTTTGGATCATTATCGCCCTCTTCAAATATATACATGGACGTCTCACATCCATCCATCTGCACTGTTTCATATCTTTCATAAGGTGAGTAATATTTCTCTTGCTCAATTAATTTCTCGTCATACACATCATCAAGGAACCCTTGGTCTTTGCAAATTATCTGTGTTCTCAAAACTCACTCTATTTTATTAGGGAGGGTTCCTCCTTTACTCTAGGATTGGCATTCTTGGATTTGGCATGTAATTATCTTCCCTTCTTAGTCTATTTATCTCATTCTGCATTTTCTTGATAGTTCTATTCATCTATACAATTTCATTTTTTTGCTTATTTTCCTGTGCTGCACACGGTCAACCTTTACATCAGGTATGTGTCCCTTGAAAACTTCTCCTCCCATCGTTTGTTTTTGAGTCGGTCGAGGCTTGAATTATTCGTTCTTTCTTGAACTGGAATCTCCTTGACTATAAATATTTAATCCTCCCAACTTCCTTTGTACTCTTCCCAGTATAATTTCAGGGTTGACACCCATTTCAATCATAATTTATTCCATCTCAGTGGATTTAGTCATTGCCTCCTCCAAGGCATCCATTTTGGATGTTATGATAACATATTTTACATTTGGGGGAATCACATTCTTATAACAACCAAGAATGACTGGGTCATTTGGTATTTTATCTTCTGGAATCCTACTCAAGGTTTTATTGAACCTGAGATTAAAATATCGTATCCTTTCATTCTTCCTCAAACCAATCTGGGTGAAATCGGTGAGAAGTGTATGATAATAAATTGGAGGGAAAAACATAGTCATTAACAGAGCTTCGAGGTCATTAAATGAGAGAATTGATCTACCGGTAAATTTTGTATATCATTCATATGATATTCCTGATAAGTTTTGTCGAAAAAACCTTACCATGACATCGCCATACTCAACACGGTGAAAATCACAAACATCAGGAATTAATTCCAAATTTTTTGTTTGCATCGATTGCTCCATCTTTGAAAAATTCCTTTAAGGTCCCCTTAGGGAGAACAAGGAGATCATGTTGATCACCTATAATATTTAGAGGGGAATATCTTACCCTCCAATTTTCAAATCCTTGGTTTCCTTGATTTCTTACAACATCTCTTCCACCTCCTTGTCTCTCCACATGATGCTCATCTCAAGGTTCATTTATTTCTGCCATGTCTGGAGAGATTCTAGGGATAGGATTTTCACTTCTAAGAATAAAGAGTTTATTTATTTTACTTCTAGTAATGGGTCCTTTGTACTCATCTAGATTCAATCCCGACCTTGTTCTTGTGTTGATCTAGCTAGCCTTTGATTTCTTCGGTCTTGTCATTCCTCTCTCCTTTGTCTTCAGAGGATTTCTCTTTCTTCTTCTTGGACTAAGATCTACTAGGACCTTTCTAACTCTTCTCAAGTCTCAGCTTTTTTTATTGCCATATTGTACAACTGATGTAAAATGATTCGTTGATTATTCAATCCAATTTCTAAGTGGGGTTGATCAACCTAGGGAAAATTCATATATTTTTTCAAAAATGCTAGACCATGTTCCAAATTTTAGTTCAGTTCCCCAGTATGGTCGCCAAAAATGTTGACTCTTGAATCTGTTAGGACCAAAATGAAAAACTCATGAGGATGTGAATCCCCCTATATTTTTATAGAGGTAGTACTCCTCTTTAGATTTTCTTAGGATTTCTAAATACTCGGAATGTGGAACTTGACAAAAGTTTGTTGTGGTAATCAAATAAACATAAATGTGGAAATCAAATAAAAGGAAAATGTTTTTGTGTTTTCTTTTTGAAGAAATTTCCTTAGAAAGGACCATGAATCACACACTCCACAAATTTAAAGAAAATAAGCAAAATTCCCTCATATCCAACATAGTTTAAGATAAAGATTTATGATCATATAACATAAAAAAAAGATGATATCCATGCATAAGATAAATTTAACATAGTGGACACATTGGAAGCTCAAATAAATATAATGATATATCAACCTCAAATACTTAATATTTTGAAAACAGGGTTACAAAGCACAGTCAAGATTGTTCCCAAAGTAGTTCTCTTGAAATTTCTAAAAAATATATAGTCTATTACATATTCTTGAAATTGTAAATGTGTTTGTCTTAAAGACTTGGATTGGGTCTCCCACGGACCATAAAGAAAATAAATACAAGAAATAATCTTTTATAAGGAAGACGGTGGGCAGTAGAAGTATCAACAAGACTTGGTAAGAAGAAAAAATGAGTTATCATTCTTTGGTTAAACCTTTCTAGTGAAAGAGGTGGAATAAATGGATGAAGAAATTGATAAAGAAAAAGAAGGATATGATCAGCATAAACTTACTATGATGGTCTCTCGTTCTTTCATGTTCTTGTTGATGTCCTTTTATCATTTTCATCAATGGTTACATGAATTGTCTCAACTGCTTCTTTCCCTTCATCGATAACTTTCTTAAGCCATTCTTCAATGTAACTTTTCATTGGTGCCATGTTGATTTCATGCCAAATTTTGATGTTGAGCAACTCACCCTCCAAGTTTGTTATATCAAGGGAAATTCCATGTAATTATTCTTCAACGTCCTCATTTTTTACGGATTAATCTACTAGCTAGTTATCTATGGAGTCCGCATCATATTCAATTATACCATAGAAATTTTCAATTGAAAATCCTTTAAAAATCTCAACTTGCTCATAGAACTGTTGTTTTGTTAGGAAAAATGAGTTAAGGATCAACTTGGGATTTTGGACTTCATTGGTGCTTCCGGATAGGTCCACCTCTGTGATCCTTTTGAATAGTTCTTCCCTCCTTCATATGGTGTGGTAGAATGCTTGAGCAATGTCATTCAATTTCTTTATCTTTTCTTTCCAACATGAATTCAAATTCTTGATCCGACTTGGAGAGGAAAGGTCATCCTCTCTTCTCCTTAGCTCTAACATGTTTGAAACTTTAACACCAAAGGATACCATGACATCAACATAAAAACCATCTTCATTTTTTAAGTCAGCCTACAAATAGTCATGGACGACATGTGCCCTCGAGCCAAAAGAAATCATGTTCTTTTAAATTTCCCAGGATTCTTTGAGCAGTGCCATTCTTTTCTTGATATTATTCTCAACATAGCTTCTGACTAATGTAATTAATCTTGAGGATCCTTTTAATTTAACTGTGGGCATGGTGGGTCCAGAAATTTCCAAAGGGCTGGAAAAGAGTGGAAGAGGCATCAAGATATTTTCAAGTTCCTTAATCCTTTTCCTTAACTTATATTTTCCTCTTAGGGACCACCATTGGAGTCGTTCGATGCATCGCTGGTTTCTGTATGGATTTTGAAAATCTGGGAAGGCCGCATATTTCTTAGGTTAACCTCCAAATGAGATTTCCCTTTTTTATTCTTCACATCACTTTTCTCAATAATTAATTTCTTAGATTCATTGTCAAAGACAATGATCTAAAATACAAATGACTCTTCTTGATCGAATGTCTCATTTTCAACAATTTTCAACAATGGATTATGGTGGTTTGTGCCTCCTGGCTAATCAATATTAGGAAACATTTTCTCGATGTTAGTCTTGAGCTCCATATCTTCGAGGGATAAGTTGTTGATGTCACTTTAGACGCGATGCTCTTATTTCTCTTGTACAATATTATTCCTCTTCTTCCTCAGAGGAAGTTTATGTGAGATTTTAATTTTTCCTAGTTAGGGGTTCTTGTATCCTCCTCCTGAACTATTGTTGCTAACTTTTCTATATGGTTGTACCACTGGAGCACTGCTCCAAGATTTTGTAGTCTTAGGAGTAACAGTTGGGGACTGGGAACTCTTCTCGCTGTGACCCTTTCCTTTATGTTTGTAAAACTCATTGGTACCGAGTATCATCTCTAAGTCACCAACAATGTGGGTAGGAGCACCCAAGTTATTATATTCTTATTACCCTAGAACAATTTTTATAAATGAATTGATAAAACCCATTGTTAACGTATGTTCCAAAAAAAATTTGTTAGGGTCAAACTCTTTTATCTTTTTAGCATACTTGAGATTCAGGTTGTGGAAGTGGTTTGCAAATTTATTGATTTTGTTCATATTTCTGAAAACAAATCCCTCGATCTTCCAAGGAAAATGTATGAATTGATTTTTTCGTTTCTCGTGAAAAATGTGAACCCAGAAGTAATATTCCCTTGCAAATTATGTAACAAACATTATGCCAGATATATGGCATGGATGAAAGGAGGGATTGTCCTTAGAACTGAAAATCCTGATAACATTGTAATTTTCCATTTTCTTTAAGGTCCCCTTTTTATCTAGGAATTTACTTGTCAGGCAGATATTCTTGGGGTATATTTTTGAAACAACAATCCTTTAAAAAATGAGACAAATCATTGAAAAATTCATAAAAATGTAGGGAAGCTTTGTGCCTCCATAATGCTTGGTACCAAAAGTTCACGGGGTCAAATTCACAATTCACCTTCTTGCAGATAGACAATTTAGGAAATTGACAACAATGTGTTATCAAAAAAAACAAATAAGAAGCCAGAAAGAATTTCTTATCCCTTTTATACTGAGACAATTGGGAACAGATTTCAATGGAAACCAACTTTCCCCAATCGAAAATGGCCTCCTCCTTGAGAGTAAAATATAATATATAAAGAATCATACGAGAAATGATGGAAGTATTTTCTTGGCCTTTCACTCTGGTGAATAACCAGTCAATTTCCCGAAAGGGGTTTTTGAACGAGTTAACATGCAACCTGGTAATATCTTCAAGGATGGCTGCGATATTCTCCAAGAATTTAGGCAAGAGGTCCATGGTGTTGTCATTCTTTTTTAAGAAGTCCTTGCAATCTTCACCTTTGAAAGTGAGTGTTGGCTCTTGGATTTATAGCATTTTATAGAAAAATTGAGGTGCAAGAGAGATGGGAGAATGGTCATGAAGTTGAATAATACACTGGCTTGGTATATACTTCTTAGCACATCAAGAAACCAAATCCTTGTAGTAAAAAACTTTAGCAAAACAACGTCCAAAAATGTTCAAAGTATCTCCACAGAAATGTTGTCGAGTTGTTGTTTCCATACGTTTATGAGGGTGTTCTTTTAATCTAGATAATATTTGAAATGAACGCTTGAGAGATATAATATAATCTTCCACAAATCGTTCTTTAATGTGGTTTTAATAAGAAATATCCTCGAGCCCCTCGCTTATTATGGCGATCTTTACGAGACCTGCATGATGAGTTATTAGCATTAAACCATACTAAATTCATATTGGGAAAAGTGTGAAGGTGGCGAGGACGAATGAGAGAAAATAATATTTGTGATTTATGTGAACCCACCAACTCGAGAACCCGTGAACCCACCATTGCAGAAGTTCAAAAATTGGATAATGTTTTTAACGTGGTCAGTGGGACTCAATATAGGAGAGATGAGATACTTAGGATCTTGGGGAGTCCAATGGTAAAAATGTAGATCACAGATTATTTGGGTACAAAATGTATGTTATGGAACATGGGATATGAAAGCTTGAAACCCGCCAAACCATTAACCTGTGACTACAGAAACAGTTAAGTATAGAATAATACGGAGGTTGGTTAGACTCATGATATGGGAATAGGAAGTGAGAAACCGCGAGTCCACCAACCCGTGAACCTGCCATTTTTGGAAAAAAAACTAAGTATAGTAATTAGAAAGGGATAATAGAAGGGAGAAAATAAAAGGGAAATTTGGGTAAGTATAGAAGGGGGAAAAGAAATGGACAAAATAAGTTGGGAGAATAGAAAAGGGGAGGGAAATTGTGGAAGAAGGAATTGATCTCAACACCCACAAAACAAGGGACATAGCAAAGATGGCCACTCTCAGGACAACTAATCCAAGATGCAACCCAAGAAGGGTATTGAGAAGTCGAAGAAGGACACGAGAAAGTGGTGTGAACACCATAAAATCCCTTCGAAAAACACTGTAGAATGTCACTCCAAGCAGTAACTAGTGGTCAAGTAGAAATCTTCCGAGTCAGAGGCAGATTCTGACTCCAAAGAAAATCTAGAAGGGGGGAAGCATATTATCGATGTTGAACCCAACACCACTATCTCTACCACAAAAGTCCATCCAAGTGAACCAAAAGAACCAAAGGAAGGAGAATTCCTCTTTCACTAACAGATGTAGGTAAAGGGGACTACGCTTCATTTCATTGTTGATAGCGACAGTCAGAAGAAATTGATTTCAGCATAGGTCATTAAGCAGTTGGAGCTTCCAATGACACAACACCTGCACCCCTACACCATCGGATGGCTTCTCCAAGGAAGAGATCCTTGCATCAACCAACCATGTCTTCTGCCCTATGACATCAAGCCTTTCAAAGACAAGGTTGTAGAAATTTAATGACAAAATCAACATGCACAATTTTTTTCATAAACTTAACAACCTAGAGATAAATGTCATGAATGAACTCTGAAATGTATTAAACCCACATTTAGAAAATATTATGAGAAGAAATACACATTACCAATAAATTTTGCAGCGAAATAAACACAATGAAAAATAATTACACATCCATGTAAAACTCATAAATTTAGGCAACCAGCTAGGGAAAATCCAAATGTGGGGAAACCTAAAGAGAGAGAGAGATTTTATTGTCTTCAGTAAAATATATGAGTATAAAAATTACATTTAGCAGCCAAGAGAATCACTTACAACACCCAACAGTCCCACAAATTTGCTTCCTATAAAAACATGCCAAATATGTACAGCTGTACGACCTTGTTGAAATCATCACATCAATATTTGTGCCCACAACAAGCTATTGTACCTTCACTCTTGTACGACTAACCTCCAATAGAAAATTCACCAATGGATGCCCTGAAAATAGTGCCCACACTTGCCTCAATTTTTGTACCCAAAATTGTTGTTATACATCCTGTAGGGATCCATATAGTATGTCCTGTCTTCAACAATAAATCTCAGCCTCTTCTAAATAGAAATTTATCCCTTGGTAAATGTGCCCAATCTTCCTTATAATTTGTGCCAAAAAATTTCTACTCACTTTCCTCTCTCAAGCTCTCTCGAAAATCTCTCAATATCCTCTTCTCATTGTTTCTTGCACACTACCCAATGCATTATCTTATAATTTGAAAATGACCTTTCACCTTCCCCATCCCCAAATCCAAAGGCCAAGATCTAGTCTTACCTTTACATGATCAAGGGACATGATTCATTCCCTCCAAAATAAATTACTTAAAATATTAAAGTACAATTTCAATTGATAACATAAGTGCACTTTATGAGATAAAGTCACTTTAATATTAGAAGGTATACTTCATTAAAAATTCACTTACATAAAATAACCACTTTATTACATCTTTATAAAAAAAACCATGACAAAGTAAAGTGTCTAGTGGTGTAGGTACAAAGTAACTTATGAAAGACACACATGTGGAGTACCTCCCGAGGTAAAAAGTTAACACTCCCTCTTAGCAAGGGATGTACTCGTTGCCATGTCCATCATATGTTCCCATCACACTATGCTTAGTAGTAGCTCCCTCTTAACCTAGATCTCTCCTCAACACTTGCATATAACTCGAACTAGAATGTCTTCTCCTGACAGCCACTTTGAACCCTAATCTCCTAGGAGAATCCACTCCACACTGAGCATCGGTTCGATCAGACCAGCTAAGCCTCATGTCGGTGCTCATAATAGACTCCCTCTCTTCTCTCAGAATGAAAGACTGAATCCTTGGGCCCACCGCATTCTCAGGAGCCTCATGCTCTTCATTCAACATTGAATCATATCCTGAAGGTTTTCCACGCAAAATATAAAACCTTTCCACCCGATCACCAATCAGTTGTGGTTCCACCAGGTCCACTCCCTCCCTATAGATAAATACATGTCCCCTCTTGAAAAATGTATAATATCCACCATTCTCCAAGGATGATACTAAGATAAAGTTAACCCTTAACCATGAAACAAAGAGAACTCCATCAAGATCACTATCACTCAAATCCCAAGCTCTCATACCATGTAGAAATTTAACGACAAGATTAGCATGCACAATTTTTTTCATACACTTAGCAACCTATAGATAACTTTCATGAATAAACTCTTAAATGTATTAAAACCACATTCAGAAAATATTATGAGCATAAATACACTTTGCCAAGAAATTTTGCAGTGGAATAAACATAATGAACAACAATTACACATCCATGTAAAAATAAGAAATTTAGGTAACCAGCTAGGGAAAACCCCAATGTGGGCAAAACCCAAAGAGAGATAGTGTATTAGCTTCAGGAAAGTATATCAACAACAAAATTACATTTAGTATCCAAGAGAAACACTTACAACACCCAACAGTCCCACAAATCTTTTTCCTATAAAAACATGCCAAATCTATACAACTGTACGACCTTGTTGAATTCAGCACATCAATATTTGTGCCCACAATAGGATGTACCTTCACTCCTGTAAGACCAACCTCCAATAGAAAATTCACCAATGGTCTCCTTGAAAATTGTGCCCACACTTGCCTCAATTTTCATGCCCAAACTTGTTGTTGTATGGCCTGTACGGATCCATACAGTATGACCTGTCTTCAACAATTAATCTCAACCTCTTCTAAATGGAATTTCTCCCTTGGAATCCGTGCCAAAAATTTTCTGCTCACTTTCCTCTCTCAAGATCTCTCAGAAATATCTCAATCTCATCTTCTCATTATGTCTTGCGCACTACCCAATGCATTATCTTATAATTTGAAAATGACCTTTCACCTTCCAAGTGTCTTTTCATCTTCCCCAACCCTAAATCCAAAGGCCAAGATCTAGTCTTTCCTTTACATGATCAAGGGACATAATCCATTCCCTCCAAAATAAATCACTTAAAATATTAAAATACAATTTCACTTTATAACATAAGTGCACTTTATGAGATTAATCCACTTTAATATTAGAAGGTACACTTCATTAAAAGGTCACTTACATAAAACAACCACTCTATTACAACTTTATAAAAAAACCCATTACAAAGTCAAGTGTCTAGTAGTGTAGGTACAAAGTAACTTCCGCATACAAGACACACATGCAGAGTACCTCCCGAGCTAAAAAGATAATAGAGGTATTGTGTGATATTAATCCCCTTGAAGTTTGTGGTGTTATTTTAGGAAAATCATATTTGTGGAAGGGACATGTTGTGTATGAGTATAGACCCCTCAGTGTTATTATTATTTTGGGTAGATATATGTACAAGATATCGGAGTTAGCACCACCTACTATTATTTCATTAATCTCTGCTAAGAAATGCAACAAGGTGATTTTACAGACAAAAAAGTTTGTCTTCTTTATGATCCATTCTCACAGTAAGAAGAAGGTCACTTCCACATATGTGACCCCTACACAGAGCCTCTCTTCACAGAAGAAGTAAGTGGATGGGATCATGGAAGAGTATAGATACATAGTATCCTCACCCATCGGGATACCGACGCACTACCAAGTCAAGTATCCAATTGATCTAACCCCCGGTGCACCTCTACCTAATGGATCGGTCTATCGTCGCTCACTGATGGAAAATGACGAAATCAAGCATTAGATATAAGATTTTATTCAAAAGGGGCACATCAGACCCAACTCCTCCCCTTGCGGAAGCCCGATTACACTGGTGTAGTAGAAATATGGGACTTGGCAGGTCTACATTGATTAAAGAGCATTAAACAAAATCACATTCAAGAACTAGTACCCAATTCCTCAAATTGATGAACTTCTTGACCAACTCAAGTGGGGAAATTTCTTCAGTGATATTGAACTGATGTCTTCCTACCACCAGGTTCCCATCGAATCAAATGATGTATGGAAGACAACTTTCAAATCTAAAGAAGGTCTCTTCGAATGGATGGTCATTCCCTTTGTCTTAACAAATGCACCAACAACTTTCATGAGATTGATGGATGATGTATTGAGACCCTTCACCAACTCTTTTGTGGTGGTATATTTGGATGAAATCCTCATCTTCAGCCGAACTTGGGAGGAACACATGCAACATATTCAGCAAGTTTTGAGCACTCTGTGGCAGCACAAGTTGTATGCAACTTGAAAAAATTATCCTTTGGCATGAACATGGTCCAATACTTGGGCTACATTGTTGATGAGCATGGGGTACATGTGGATCTAGCTAAGAACCAAGTCATCTCTGATTGGCCATCCCATTCCACACTAACTGAGCTTGAGAGGTTCTTGGGAGTTTCCAACTTCTACCGATGGTTCATGGTGGGATTCTCCCATATTGCATGGGCCCTCAACCAAGAGATCACAGGAAGTGGCAAGGGAATTTCACATGGTGGAAGGCACAACAAAGAGCATTTGATGACCTGAGGCATCACTTGTGCTCAGCTCCAGTACTGTCCTTACTCAATCTGCAACAATCATTCGAGATTGAGACCAATGCATCTGACTATGTTATAGGTGTATTTCTCACTCAGCATGATCATCCAGTAGCATACCATAGTGAGACACTCTAAAATATCATCCATAAATATCCCACCTATGACAAGGAAATGTATTCCATTGTGCAATCCAGTTGTCAATGGAAACATTACATTCTGGGAAAGGAGACAATCATCAACACTGATCACAAGCCCCTGAAGTTCATACAGACACATGGGAAGTTGCACAACGACCACCATGAAAAGTGTTCCACATACTTGTAGCAGTTCCATCTCAACATCAAGTAAAATACAGGGAGCACAAATTGTGTCACTAACTGCCTCATTCGACCTCCCATGGCTGCACTCATCACCATGCTCCATTCCTTTGGGCATGAGGCATTTGAGTGGCCCCAACTTTATCAACAAGATCCTAAATTCTCCACCACCTATCATCTATTTTGTGCAGGCACGAATGTCACCGATTTTCACATTTAAGATGCACTGTTATGCCATCTGGGCCAACTCTGTGTTCCTACAAGCTAGTGTGCAAATATGATTTGGGAGGATCACTACAGTCGGATGGGAGGACATTTTGGCATGGAGAAAATTGTGGTCATTCTCCAAAAACATTTTTATTGGCCAAAACTTCGACAAGATGTCACCAAGTATATAATATATTTCACTGTCTATGTCATTTCCCATCCATCCATGAAGAAGCAAGGCTTATACACCCATCTTCCTATTCCTGAGAATCCTTGGGAATCCATCTCGATGGATTACATGTATGGCCTTCCATCCACCAAGTAAATAAATGATTGTGTATTTGTGGTGGTTCATCGGTTTTGAATATGGCCATTCTCACAACCTACAAGAAGAGCATCACAATGATAGATATTGTTGAGCTCTTATTCGAACGAGTGTGGGTCAATTTGGAATACCATAGACCATCATATGTGATCGGGGCAGCAGGTCCATCAACACATTTTGGTTGAGTCTTTATTCAATGTTGGAGACTAAACTCACTAAATCCACTTCCTTCCACCATAAAAATGATGGCCAAATAGAGGTCGTCAATCATATGATTGTGCACATCATATGCTTGTATAACTCTAAGAATCTTTGTAAATGGGATGAGAGTCTTCCCTTTGTTCAACGTAGCTACAATAGGGTTGTCCATAGCTCCACTGGTCATAGCCCATTTCAGGTGGGGCTGGGATTCCAACCCTTTGGTCCCATTGATGTTGCACTGCCTCTTGAAACCACACAAATAAAATATTCCCATGTTGAGTATGACGCCGAAAAATCCACTAGATTCATTGAGCGGATTCAACACATCTTCCAACAGGTCCATGATATTTTTCAAAAATTCAATGCTAAGTACAAGAAGCACCATGATAAACATTGGGTACCAGAAAAGTTTCAGGTGGAAGACAAGGTCTAGTTACATTTGTAGAAAGAATGCTTGGCAGGACCCCATCAAAATCTCTGTCCATTTCTCTATGGTCCTTACACTATCACCAAGTTTGTGGGTGACAATGATTTTGATCTCAACACTCCCCCTTTCCTTGGATTTCACCCAGTGTTTAATGTGGACCTCCTCCGACCATATTTCCCACCATTATTGGAAACCACATAGATCGCAGAATAGTTATCACCAACAGAACTCAACCTTCACTGCATGGAACATGTATTCACTGATCAAATAGTGGACACATAGGTCAAGGGCACTCGCCAATAGAGGATCCAACTTTATCGGGTTGTGAAGGAAGGGAAACTCCTACAACAATGAAAGTGGCTCACCTCGGGCCAAATTCGGTAGAAAATTCCTCACCTGATGGGGCCAATCAACACAATGGAGACCATTACTTCCTGTGGGTGGAGGACTAATCCATGTGGATATTGGTGGCCACCCACCTGTTCCAACTTGCTCCTCTTGATAGTTTTTAGTTCATCACTTTTCTATGTAATGATGAAATTTCTTTGTAATTATGGGTTCTACACTTCCAAGGTTATCCTGAAGCCCTACAGAGCATCCAGGTGGATATTGATGTCCACCCACCTATTTCAACTGGCTTATTTTGGAGGTTTTCATGTCAGTACTTATTTCTGTACTTCTAGGGTCATTTTGGGGCCCTAAACAGTATTTTTTTTGTCCTAGCACAGTCAAACTGTAGACATATTTAGATTTTGGTAGCATAATGTGTAGTTCTTGAAAATACCTTTCCAATAGGCTATCGCATGCCTAAAACAAAGGTCATGTGAAAACGTTACGATCTTGGGAAGTTGAGGTACCAACTTACTCATCGGGGCCCACATAAATTTTGGCATTTTATCTCTTATGGTTTTAGCATTCATGAATAATGTTAAAAATTCATCTGGAGCCTCGTTGTAATCATTCTACTTAGAAAGATGCACGTAGTAGCCACATTTATTCTCAAAGATAGCTACCACCATTCGAGCAAGTTGTTTTTAGTTCTGTAGTTTTATAGTTTCAGCCTATTTTATTTATTCAATAGAATTTATTGTTCACTGGATATTTGTTGTTGTTATCCATATCTCTGTGTTATTGTATTCAGTCTGTTAGTCATTTCATTTCACTCATAAATACAGATCAAATTAGTGATAAACCATATACACTTTAACAAGTTAAAAATAGAAAGGAATATTTATCATGTTACACATGTCCAAGGACTATGACAAAGTAGGCCTCCAAATCCTACTTCTTCTTGTTGGTGTACATGCACATTTTCCATATTTTCCTATTGTTAAGGGGGATTTCTATTTTTAGCAAGTCTGTTTATAGCATGACTATTTATAACATTCATATTTTTAGAAAGTAATTATTTATAGTAGGTATATTTTTAGCAGGTGGCAATGACATCATAGTAACAAGGATCAAAACACACTTCACCTTGAATATTCCTCCTTCCATGGGAATATTCTTGATCTGTAATTTGTTGTGGATATTCTACTAGAACTGTTCATCATAACAGATATAATCAAATGCTGAAATATTTACTATTAAGGTTATTTTTCCTTTAGATATCCAGAATATTTATCACTGATTTTCTTCTTATGCATGAAATAGATAAATTGTGGAAAATAGAAAACAATAAAATACAATCACACCATCAACAAATAAATATAACATATGACCTGGCAACCCTAATATGAGAGAAAACCGAGTTAGAAGGTGAGGTTGCTCTACTATCTTTTTTCTAGTATAAAAATGATGGCAAGTACAAAGAAAGAGACACTCTCGACGAAGTTTCCTTTGACCTGTGGCCTGTATGACTACTGCAAAATATCTCCTCCTCTGTTATGCTCATATAATAACACTCTCAAATGTTCTTATTAGATAAGGAAAAATATACAATGCAAAATAATGGAAACCCTTCTCCTCCTAGTGCCTCGGTATTTAACATAGCCCCATAGTCATCTACGGGTAGGTTTTTTTACTTCCTAAAACCTCAATTGTGATAGGCTTTTGAACCTTCTAGAATATTCTTTAAATTACATAATTGACTATCCCGATATGCATGAGTAATTGGGTATGACATGGCATCCTCTCATACCATGGTGGTCAGCATGATAGGCCAACTTGTGGGAATCAAGATGTTTGCATACAAACTCCAATTGATGTGATTTTGGCACCACTCAAAAGGTATTCAATGATGTGTAGAATAGTGTTATGAGGTCCACATTTTGCTAGGAATGTTTTGACCCCAAAAAATATCATTTGATGCTTCAAAATTCCCCCGGAAGGTCCTAGACCCCAATTTTTCAAACTAGGACATGCCACTAAAAATGGACTTGCAAATTAATTCCTCCAATTTTTTCCACTCTTAAAGGATAGAGATAGATGAAAAACAATATAATGATCCAATACATATCAATTCTCCTCCTATAGAGGTGCACACTTCCACTAGAGTATCACTCAATGTTAGTTCTATTTTTATTCAATTCAATTATGGATATCAATTTAACATGGATGTTCTTTTAGTTGTGCATGTTTTACTCTATTATTAGCCGACTAAATCCATTTACTACTAGTCTTAGTTTTGGAATTTTTAATTCGAATAATAGCCAACTCCTTGTTTGGATAGTTAACTCCACTTACTAATAGTTAATTTTGGAGTCACATGTGCATGCGCAAGGAAGCCCTAACTGGGGTGTGCACTTCTTATCTCATGGAGACTTCCATATATATTTATCACTCTCTCATTGTAAGATATTTCATTCAATAATGAGTTAAATATTTCATTATCTCTTCTTTCTTTTTGGTCTCATTCTTGCAAGTGGTCTTTCTTCTTAGTAACTAGATTGGTGTGCTAATAAAATTAGTTTCTTCTTCCCAACTAAATTCTTGTGTGATAATTTTTACATTTCTAATACTTAGTGAAAATAATTGTATTAAAAGTAGTGAAAGAGTCAAGAACATTCAAACAATTTATAATGTTCACCTTCATTGCTCTAATTCAAAATTTTGAGAGGCATACTTCGATGAAATTTTTTTATCCAACTTCTATTGTTCTTTCTTTGGGATACATTCTATTGCAGTCATCACTTTCATTGTAAATACACAACAGGGATGATTTTAGGGGCTAAATTTCGTTCATGGGCTAATTTTCCATGGTATTTCCAAAAATGAGATTCGTTATTTTGAAAATGATTCACCCAAATTCTATAGGATAAAATTATTTTACCTTAAAAATCGCCAAAATTTTATAAAAACTATATAAAATCCTTAGAAATTTGAATATTTTTACAAAAATATCGCCAGACATTTATAGTTGAAATATAAAGGATTAGTAAGATTCGCCAAGGTTTCTACATTTTAAAATAAATTTCCATCCTTAAAATCATCCCTGCACAACTATTAACTAGGAATGATTTTTTCATTGTCATAGAAAGATATCATTAACCTCCCTTTCATTAACATAATAGTATATGAATAAATAAATACAAGACAACATCGCTAGTAGCATTGGTTATGAATTAAAAGCTACATAAAAACAAAAAATAAAATATGTTAAACAATTTTTATGCAAAATTAAGTTAACTACCAAACATGATTGGTGCACATTCATGACACTTAACAATGAGGGAAACTATTACAAAAAAACACTGATGTATTTTCTCAAAACGATATGTGAATTATATACAAACTATAACAAAATGAAGTATATATTCTCGTAGCCACAACTTAGCAGTTGAGAATGCATATGGATAGAATTCCTTAGTTAACATAACTTGAAACATATCATGTGGTCATATCTACATCATGCATGCCAAAAAAAGAATGATAATCCATCAATAAATTCTATATAACAATGAGTTGATATTTTATGAATGCCATTGGCACCTACTCGAGGTTCAATTTATGAAAATAAATTTCTATTATGAAATGATCATATGGATAAGAACACCCCAATATTGGGAATGATAAGATACATTAGTTGTACATGTGAAATCGAAGGAAAACAATATTGAGAAATGTTACCACACAAATTAGCATCTTAGTGAATATCCTTCAGAAGGAATCAAGATGAGTGGGACATTGGAAGATGTTAGAAATGTTGCCACACAAATTAGCACCACAATGAATATCCTTCACAAGGAACCAAGACTAGTGGAACATTGGAATATGTCACCACTGTCACCTGGGAAAAAACTTACCTCTCTTTAGTGAAAGAGTAAATCTAACACAAAGGAGGCTTCCATAGTAACCTTCAAGAATTCCTAGGCAAGAGACAATAAAGTCTAGGGCCTCCTGAGTAGCTACTTAATATACCACCAATAGAATGAGATAAACTAGGTACAAATAATGTGGTAAGTAAAAAAAAAATCCATATTTGAACATATGAGGATCTGGGTCAATTTAAAAGGTATAGAAAGTCAATTTTAGGCTCAAGATGATCCCCAAATACTAAAAAAGGAGAAAATGATAAAGGTTGTTATAAAAAGGATATTAAATTACAGCATTAAAACAAGTTATTATAGTAGTAACAAAATCATTTGTTGAATAAGTAATCAATGAATGAAACAAGAGAGATAAATAGTGAGATAAACTAAGGTTTAATTAACTAACAAAATCAGAAAATTAAGAAGCATATAATGACTATAAAACCCTAGAGATCTATCCCTAGATGGTTGTAATAATAAATCAACAATACAAATTAGGGTTGAAAGATGTTTATTAAGACAACATGTAGGAAATCCAAAACCAGTATGATACCTAGAGACTTATTCCAAATGAAAAGGACAACATTATTTCATTAACTATTCAAATTCAAATATAGCATCCACGGGATATACGAGTTTCCTTTTGTTATATTCTTCACTTCCATATTTACACATGGTGTCTCAAAATTGTGCTATAAGAAAAGGATTTAAAGGGTTTAGATCAAACTCTTTAAAATAACCATGTCAAACTATCACCCTTAAATCTGGAAATTGTTCTTTAGTTACCAAAATAACCCAATAGATGAACCATCTTGTTGTGAAATAAGTGTTGTAGGATTAGTCTAAGCTTTATTCATCCATATAACATCATCTAAGAATAATTAAAATGTAATTGGATCTTGTGTTTGAGTTCTGTTGAGCACTCAACACACCTTAAAAAGGTCTATGTCAATTTTTTTACTTTTTGGGTACCACTTGATCCTTTGCACTGTCTGTTTACACTTCAGTATGAAAATTGTTGCCTTTATTTATCATTTTATGTTTTCATGTTGAGTCATTTAAAGTCTGCTTGAGCATGTGAAAATCATCTTAACTTTAAAAGAGACTAACATTTACTTAAGGATCGATAGTCGAAACTTTTCCCCGACACGCTTAGGAAATTCGGCATCGAGAAGGATTAGAAGTGGAAAAAATCGCTTGAGAAAACCAAGATAGCCGAGCGTCAATCTCCACCAGCGTCGACAGAAGAA
This sequence comes from Picea sitchensis, assembly GCA_010110895.2. Taxonomy (NCBI): domain Eukaryota; kingdom Viridiplantae; phylum Streptophyta; class Pinopsida; order Pinales; family Pinaceae; genus Picea; species Picea sitchensis. Next base: position 38,679 of record SNQJ01S0069435.1, read on the forward strand.
AGTCTCTCATATCTGTGAATAAGCTTCACTAAAGGTATCATCAAAGGCCGATTTGTTCGGCATTAGAAAAATATTAGAAGAATAAGCATTGAACGAAAAACGAAATAATAATCGTCGAGCACCGCCAATTTCAAAAAGTCTGTGGGGTAGGAATTCTTGAAGGACGGTATCCCACGCAGAAAACTACGTGTTAATTTTACTTTTGAACATCGATCCCCAATGCCATCCTGACATCAACATTCACAATATCTAGCTCTTTTAGGCTCGTTCAACATGAAGGAAGTCCCGAGTGCAATCCTTACCCACAAGCCGAGTTCCAGATTTTATTTTTAATGAGCCCCGATTCAGTGATGCCACGTCAGCATCAATCGACATCAAAATCTTCTAAAGGAAAATATCAATGAAATTACAAAATAACTCAAAACAACGATAATTGTAAAATCACATAATTTACGAAAAGCTTAGATGAAAACACGGTAGATTTACATACAAAAAGGAAACACGATACATTTAACTGTTATGACTAGAATCCTTTCAGGAAAAACATTTTCAAAATTTAATATATTAAGGTTCCCACCAAGCTCAGGTTACATACAAAAAAACACTACCGATGCCTTGACTAACCGGCCTGGCTACATTGAGAATGTGAAAATCCTCATGAAAAATAGAGGATCCTATCAAGCGTCACTGCTGAGAATACAAAAAAAAAAGAGAGCCCACCCATCATGTATCTCCTGCACACGGACCTTCTCCCAGACTGCTCCTCATGCCTTGCATTGTTTTCATTTTCTCCTTCCCCATCATCCTCTGCGCTTCACGAAGATGCACAATCGTTTCTTGTGCTTCCCGAAGCTGTCTCTTGAGCCAATTTGTTCTTCCTTCATGATCTTGTGGTGTCAATAACTCATAGTTCTTCACCGCCAACTGTCTCCGCAGTTCTCTATTTTCTTGATAAAGTTAGGCTATGGAAAGTTGTGCCTGCTCGAGATGTTGGTTGGAGTTTCCAACGTTAGAACTAGATGTCTTTGTCTTTCGCATACGACTCCCACTTCCTCAACTGGTAGTCTCGACAGGCTCTGACCGGGTCGCATGCATCATGAATTCCTCAGCGGTCAGATGCACACCTAGCTCATTCAAGATATGTGCTCCTCCTCCCACCTCCATGTTTTTTTTGGGCCTTCCCCTCCTCCTCAGTGTCTACTTTTGAGAGGGAATGACCTCCAACATATGTTCTTTAGGAATAATTCTCTTCGCTTCTACCTCTGCTTGAGGCGCTGACATTGTTTGCAAGAAAAGGTAGGGACCTCCCTTTGAATCCTCAGAGATGCTCGATGCCAATAAGAAATAGTCTCAGGCATGTTGGGGCTCGGACCTAGCACTCTGGCTGCCTCACAAACCCCGTCCCTTGTTTTGAGGGTATCCCATAGTGCGACAACATATTTTCTTAGACATTTGCGGTTGAATAAAGGACTACAACACAAAGGTTTTGCTAGAATTGAACTCGCAAGACCAATGCTACTAATGTGTAAACTCGGCTGATGAATGGAACCCCCGCAAAAATTCTATAATTTATAGCAAAGCAGGGAAGAAAAACATAACGTGCCAAGAAACACTCACGACTCATGATGGGATGTCTTAAAGAATTAACGCATCACAATTGCCCGACGGATACAATCCAGAACGCATGAAACATCGTCGATCGGATTTTGCAGGGAATATGTTGTACGATCATTCCAATATCTTTAATCTCCCCAAATTCCATTATTAGTGAATGATAGTTGACACACTTGGTGATACGACTTTCGGAGGAACAAATTGCCTCGACCTGAGGCATTTAACGACTTCCTCATTATGGCATCCGACCTTTTGGGAGCGTATGTGCACTTTCAACATGCGTTTGGCTCTAGCATCCTTTCCCAACCCTAAAGGGAAATCGACCACTGTAATGGTTTTGATGGTCATATCTGTTGTAGCTGATTTTCCACGCTATGGAACATGGATGTAACTCATTTAAACCGAAGAGGAGCGACGACACGGAAAAATACATTACAGTTCATTCAAAAGGGTGACTGGGATCATTTAAGTATTAAACAATCAATACTAATGAGATCTACAGGTATGCATCACTTTATTTTTTATGTTTACATCTTACTATGCTTTGCCTGATGAGTAATTTCTAAACTACTTCAATCCTGATTGTAGGGAAGATCCTTCCGACTAACGCACAAAGTTTGTTCTGTAACCATGCCGAGGAACCCGAAAGAAACATCGAAGCAATATCGACAAAGTAATGAAGGATATCAGAATCCCCGAGTTCGGTAGCCCCGACAATTTCATCGACTTGAACAACGTAGTCAAGTCGCATACCAAGAAAGATTCGTTGTGGGACGAAGAGCTCGCAAATATGACCAACGCAGTGCCAAGGAAAGTACGACGATTCATGGAGCATCCGATTAGGGCTTGAACTGTGCTACAACAATTGAGATTCAGTCTAGTAAAGTATCGGACGCATGTGATGGATATCAGAGGGATTCACGTAGCTCTGATGGAACAACACAGATTTCCATGGGCCCAAACTTGTGAAGAATTGTTTATCAGTTGGTCTGAGTACGAGAAAATTCACCCTTTCGAGTGATATCCTAAGTTGACTATTAAAGAAACTGTTAGAAGATGATGCCACATGGCGATTTTTGTTTTGCTTAAACTGCACTTAGCTGTTATTTTCAGTTGAACTTTACATTATAAATAAAGACATCGGCCAATTAGTTAAAGGTCGATGGTCGTTGCAAGAACTCTTTCTTTCTAGTTGTTAAGAATTATTTTGAAGCTGCTATGAATTGAGAAGTCCTTTTGGACCAAATAAAAAGTTATTTTCATCAAATGCATGTGTGAGTGGGCGCAGTGAAGAATTATTTCCTATCTTGTTTCATGAATAGATGTAACAAGTAAGAGTTGTCCAATTTATTTTCAAGTTATCTGGTGCAATTCTTTGTTGTTATTTTATTTAATGATGAAGATGATGAATCGTTATGTGATTATGTGATGAATTATTATGGTAGATGAATTATTTTTCTTTCCATTGTCTTATTGCATATTGTGTTTTAATTTCTGATAAATAGTAATCTCAGACAGTAATTGGATGCTCACATGGTTAACGTATTAGTTCTAGGCCTATGGTATATAATTGTCGTCTGCATGTTTGAGTAGTGGGTTATCCCAAGCTCAGCCTCTTCCCCAGTAGTTAGAACTTAATTCTATTTTGTTTCCAAGTTGGTTTATACTAGCTTACACCTCACATCGGTCCCACCCAAGGGAAAATAAAAAAGAGATAGTCCAAACTGAAGGAAGAGCCTTCATAAGAAAACCTTAAATCCCATCAATTAATTGGTCGGATCGCAAGATCTGGAGAACCATTCCATTCCAAACGCTGCAGAGTCTAATTGGCCCTCTGTGGCAGGTTTGGTTCCTACTATTGAATTAGGGATTTAAGGCCCATCAACAGAATTGGTGCTAGAAGGAGGGCCTGAGAATGAATGGTTGGATATATATTCTACAGAGTATTTCAAATAGTCGATAGATTCAAAACAACCCACATGCATGGCTAGTCATTCCCAAGACATCCCACACACGCTGAGTACTCCTAGAACGAGTAACTCACCCCAGCCTGAGGAAGAACCTTTTCACCCTGAAATACCTTATGCCCTTCCTCACGAGGAAGTAAATCGATTCAAAAGAATCAGAAGAGCCTACACCCGACAGATCAGTGCATTTTCCTTAGCTCCCATACTCCCTCAAAGAAAAAAACAAAGAAGACCACTGGTTGCCACTCCCGACGAGGTTTTCATACACTCTATAGAAGACTTAATAGATTTTGCGATTATCGAAATCCAAGAACCTCTTGATTTGATACCTGAAACGCCAGCCGTCAACGTCTCTAAATCGGAATATTTCTTGGAAGAAGAGGAGTTTAACTTAGATTTTGAAGATATGGAAGGAAACAATGACCATAATGATGAAAGGCTGAACCCAGATCTGAAAAATCAACCCTGGTTAGCCAGAGACGCTTTGGCCCTCCCGAGACCAGTCCATAACCTTCCCCGACATCCAGAGAAGTTATTGCCTAAGTTCGATCCCAAAACCTCTGGATTGCCTGAAGATCATATCAATAAATTTATACTAGCAATCAGACATATGAACGTCCAACATGAAGATGTAGTTTGCGGGATGTTTCCCTACACGTTTGAAAATTGAGCTTCCACATGGTATTTTAATCTTCCAGTAGGATCTATAACTAGTTGGACTAAGTTCCAGAAAAACTTTCTAGATAAATTCGTAGAGGAAACTACTACGGGAGATCTGATGGCTGAGTTATTCGCCACCACCATGAGTTCAAAAGAAAGAGTCAAATATTTCAATAAAATATTCACGGCCATCTTAAACAAGTTTCAGCCTGAAGCAAAACCAACCCATGAATTGCAAATCGATCTTTACACTAACACGCTCCCAACTTCTATTTCTATGTTGGTAAAAAGGGCCGCCAAGCGAACCCTGGCTGAAAATTTTGAAGAAGCCAAAATGATAGAATTCCATATGAAAGGGTGTAAAGAGGGGCAGGTCTCTCTAGTTAATAAAGAATCTCATCTTCCTCCCAGGAGAGGACTCCTTTTGAATAGACCGCCACGGAAACAAACAGAGAAGACTCCCGATAAGGGTAACGGAGACATGGAATACCTAGAACGCATGGTTAAGAAATTATCAAACGAGATCATAGACATGAAGAGGAATGCAGGGGATGGAAACCAAGGCCAAAGGCCCTACAAGCCTTTCTTTAAGAGGAACCCACCGTTCAAGGAAATTGAACCTCCCCCAACTAACTTAAATATTGATCTAGGGAATGTTACATCTGATTCTTTATGTACTTATCACCAGGAAAACCACTCTAAAAGAGACTTCCCTCAATGGGTGCATGCCATGAATTTGATGGCCAGTCAATTTCTAGATGAAGTCTCCCTGACCGAAAAGCCATGCAGTTCGGCTATGAATATTGCTGACCAAGAAGATATTGATCCACCACAAGATACAACCATGATGATATGGGATCTCGACCTGATCATGCCTTCTGACGACCTATTTGAGTCAATGGAACAACCCACGGAAGTCTCGGTGATACAAACACACAGTAAGGGTCCACCTGGATCGAAAGATACCGCTGCCACCCAAGCCTCGAGGAGTAAGGCAACTCCCGATCACCCGAAAACACCTTTCTCTCTTGGAAAAAACCCTATAAGCATCCATGCTCTTGAATCACCCAAACTAGATTACAACGTAGTCAAAGATTTGAATAACTTAAAGGCTAATATATCAGATATGGACATATGGAGTATCCCTCAGCATAAGGACCTTATGTTAACAGCATTGAACTCAGTAGAAAACCTGACCGCGGACAATGGTCAGGAAAGAACTCTATCTCCCACAGATCTGGTGAGAAAACCAACTATGAACACATGCTCGGAAGATATAAAGGAAAAACCTTTTGTCCCACCATTCATCTTAATGTTTGAAGTCTTCAATAGAAACCTTCGCAATTGTTTGGTATATTCTGGGGTGTCTTCCAACGTTATGCCCCTATCTATTTGAAAAACATTAAATTTCATTCCTCTCAGTAGTGATAAACATGTCATACAACTATACATAACCCAGGTCAAGGTCATGGGAGAACTCAAATATGTAATGATCAGGATAGCGACACATCCTAAGTTTGTGCAAGTGATTGGCATCATTGTGGTAGATATTCCAGAGGCCTATAAGTTATTACTAAGTCAAGATTGGTCTGAAAATCTAAACGGATATTTCAGTATAGACTAAGCACAACTTTGGCTACCACTGAAGGGTTACAAGAACATGATCATAATCAATAGGGAGAGATATCTAAAACACACGGTCACTGATCTAGAAACCCCGAATGAACCCTCATCCACAGATATCCCCATTTTGGGAAATTATTCCTACGAATCCCACTTCAGAAAATTTCCTCCCCTCTTGTCCGATGTTCCCCTCACTCAAAACTCTAAAATGGTTTTCCAAGACAAGTCGTCGATACTGACAGAGAACACCCTTTTCTATCAAGACCCTGTGCTAGAGATTACAGAACAAGAGATAGGAGAGCAAGAAATTAATAAGGAAAAAGAAAAGGGCGATTTTCATTCATAAATTTGGACTTTATATTTTGATGGATCTAAATCCCAAGAAAGGTCAGGAGAAGGTTGCATCCTCATTGATCCTAAAGGTAAACACCATTTCCTATCTTGTAGACTAGAATTTGAATGTACAAACAACACTATCAAATATGAAACTCTAGTACAAGGATTAAAGAAATCTATAGACTTGAATGTCAAAGAATTGAAGGTTTTCAGAGATTATGAAATCATTGTTAGACAAGTAAGGAATACTATACATTGCAATTCTCCTCACCTAAAGAACTATCAACAGGAGATGCATAGGTTAGTAGAGCATTTTGAAGCCTTCAATATTACAGCGATCCCTAGAGCAAAGAATATTATTGTTGATTCCTTGGCCACAGCTTCTTCCAAGCTGTCGCCTCTAGAGGATTATGAAGCCTCCCGATTCATTGTGGAGCTACTCTATAAACCATCGGTGCCTAATAACATTTCTAATTGGAAAGTATTTGAAGGTGATGAACAGATCATAAAATTCTTCACTAACCAAGACAATTTCAAATATTTGGCTATTGACGATGAAGTATTCCAAGAGAAATCGACAGAGACCGATCCTCGGGCAAGACAACCTATTGATAAATCAAAGTCTCACACAATCTCGAAAGGGATAGCTAATCTAAAAAATCTGTTTGATCTGAAAGAACGATTTAAGGGACCTAGAAACACAAATACTGGTAGCTTTTGTCCTCTGCATGAAACTATAAATCTTGGGACCCCAGAAAACCCAAAGAATCTGAATCTCGGAAATACTACATATAAGGAAGAAAGGAAAGCTTATCTCAAATTGTTCAGACAATACCAATATGGCTTTGCATGGTCTTATCGAGATCTAAAAACGTATGATACCCGCATCATTCAACACACTATACCATTAAAACATGAGGCGAAACCTTTCCAACAAAAGATTTGAAAATATCACCCATCCCTGGAACCTCTCATGTATCAGGAATTAACGAATCTTTTAGATGCAAAGATCATTTTTCAGGTCAGGCATTCCACATGGGTAGCGAATCTGGTTCCTGTGAGGAAAAAGTCTGGAGAAATTCGCTTATGTGTATATTTTAGAAATCTCAATAGAGCTTCAGAAAAGGACAATTACCCAATCCCTCCAATGGAACAACTCCTATAGACCGTGTCTGGATTGGATATTTTCTCCCTACTGAACGGTTTCTCAAGTTACAACCAAGTCCTGGTTTCGAAGCAAGATCGTTTAAAAACCACCTTCCAAACCAAGTGGGGAACCTTCGCTTATGAACACATGCCTTTTGGGATAATCAAAGTAGGAGAAACATTCCTAAAGGCCATGGACATAGAATTTTGGGGACTAATCAACAAGTGTGTGGTAGTTTATCTAGACGACATAACCATGTATTCAAATAACAGAGAAGAACACATCCAACACTTAACTCAAATTTTTGAAAGGTGTAGGAAATACGGTATATCCTTAAATCCAAAGAAAACCATTTTCGGCGTCGAGGAAGGTAGTTTGTTAGGTCATATTATATCCCAAGCAGGTATTCACATAGACCCAGAAAGGATTAGAGCCATAGCTCAACTCATGTTACCCCATAACAAGAAAGTTATGCAATCCTTTTTCGAGAAAATAAATTTTGTGAGGAAATTCACTCCCGATTTCACGAAAATCATCAAACCGTTACAAAATATGATTCACAAAGATACTGAATTTAAGTGGGGTGATCAATGAAAGGATGCTTTCGGCAATATTAAAACTGCCATATCCCGAGACCCTCTGCTACGAAGTCCCGATTTCAATAGGGACTTCTTCCTCTACACTTTCACCTCCAACCAGTCATTAGTCACAGTATTGACTCAGAAGGATGATGACAACAATGAAGATCCAGTGTCGTTCATGAGCACTAATATCCAAGGAGTCGAGCTTAACTATCATGTTGTTGAAAAACAGGCCTATGCGGTTTACAAGGCAGTAAAACACTTCAGGTCTTACATCCTCAAGAACCACACCAAAGTGATTGTGCCTCACCCTGCAGTCTGATCCTTGTTTACTTAGCAAGAGATGGGGGAAAGAAGAGGGAAATGGATGGCAGTAGTTTAGAAATTTGACCTAGATATAAAACCTGCCAAGCTAATTAAAGGGAAAGGGTTATGCAAACTGGCAGCTGAAGCCCAGCACCAAGCAAATGAAGATTCTGAATGGGATAATGAAATGGAATAATGGTGTGGGGAAGCTTCATACATTTTCCCAGGGACCGAGTCTTGGTATAAGAATATGACCTACCTCCTACACCATGGGGACTGCCCAGAAAAAATCAACCCCAGGGAAAGGAGAGCTCTCAGGTTAAAATCTGCACAATACCGCCTCCTAAATTTGGTACTCCTCTGAATTAATTATGATGGAGTACTCTTAAGATGTCTCGAACGTGAAGATGTAGACAAAGTACTGAAGGAACTCCATGATGGCCCTGCTTGTGGACATTTTGCAGGAAACACCACTGCTCATAAGATACTGAGGGTTGGTTATTACTGGCCCACCTTGTTCAAAGATGCTCATACCTATGCTAGAAACTATAAAACCTGTCAAATGAGTGCAGGGAAGGAGAAAAGAGAAGCAGTCCCACTCCAACCTATGACCGTCTCTAGGCATTTTGAGCAATGGGGGTTGGATATCATAGGAGAAATTACACCCAGCTCTTCAAAATAGCACAAGTACATTCTTACTGCTACCGATTATTTCACGAAATGGGAAGAGGCCATCCCTCTGACTCATATAAACGAGAAGGTAGTAATTCAATTCATAGAACAACAACTAATCACAAGGTTTGGCATCCCTTCTGTCCTAGTATTTGATAATGATGCGTATTTTTCTTCCACCCTTTTGACAAAGTTTTCTCTAGACAAAGGAATCATAATTCGTTACTCGACAAATTATTATCCCCAGGGAAACGAAGTGGCATAATCAACTAACAAGAAACTAGTGAGGATATTAAAAAAGGCGGTTGCAAATAACCAAAGGAATTGGCATAATTTACTCCATAACGCTCTGTGGGCCGATGGAGTCACACACAAGGAAGATATAGGGAATTCCCCATACTTTCTGGTTTATGGGAAAGAATCCATCCTCCTGAATGGGATCTATCTTCCATCTCTTCAACTAGCCCAAGTTTCCAGCGAGGAACCTTCATCGGCCATACAACAAAGAATCAACACTCTTCTCATGCCGGAATAAGAGAGAGAAGAGGATAAGTCAAAGTTCCTAGCTCACCAATAGATAGTGAAAATATGGTTCGATAAGCATAAGGCTAAAGATAAGAACTTCAAAGTAGGAGATCTAGTCATGAAGTGGGACAGAGCAAATGAACTAAAAGGGAAGCATTCTAAGTTTCAGAATTTGTGGCTCGGACCTTTCCAGGTAACTGAGAACATTGGGGCAGGAACTTATCGGTTACAAAATCTGAGGGGAAAACCCGATGCCCTCCCATTTAATGTCCAATCCCTAAAACAATATTTCCAGTAATAATTAAAAATAATAATAATAATAATCTCTCTTGTTTGTACGTTGTTTTAATGATTTCGATTCTAGATAGATCTTTGCGATTTTGCTTTGTTTTATTTTTACAGTTTTGTTTTCCACACTTTTGAAGGTTGTCTTTATAAAGACAATGGTCGACCTCAAATCATGCAACATAGCGAACTTTGTTCCTAACTCATCGCCCACAAACAACACAAAAAAAGCATCAAGGAGCCTACGGTCGCTTTGAAGAGTCCTCTACCCAACCTGCGCAAATGAAAAACTTTGGAGAAATGTCAGAAGTGCCTGCTTAGTGGTTTGGTAAGACCTTGAGGGAAAGTTGGAAAGGTGGAAAGGACTACATGAACCCAGAAGACGAAGCTAGTAAAGGATCGACCTTAACCATCTCACTTTGAAAACAAACAGACATCCTCCTCTCCCACTCGCTCAAGGTGTCATGCTCAAATAAAATTAATATTATAAAAAGAGTGAACAGTAGGAGAGGGCATGCAGATATCTCAACCGGGGCTATGGACGCTCGTCGGAATCAGAGCAAGGTCTATGATGTCGGGGTGACTCCGCCGGGGCTATAGACGCTTGCTGGCAGTGGAGCGACACCGAAGCAAGTGAGCAGAGGTAACTAAAGGATTCATGCTAGTGAATTCTTTGCTAAAATTTTGTAAAATGGGGGCATGAGTTAGGGTTCAAGGAAAATAAGGAGGAAACGGGTTAAAACCCCATAGGTAGGCCTGGAAGCATCAACCAGAGAATTTCAAATGCAAAGGTTGAGAGGTTCTGATTTAAAACCAGTGAAGGTTCTTCATCAGCTTTTGTATCAGTCGAGCCTTGGAGGAGGAACAAATATTCTTCTTTCGCCCAGTGAATCGCCATTTGTTGAGCAATCAACACACCCTAAAAAGGTTTATGTCAATTTTTTTACTTTTTGGGTAGCACTTGATCTTTCGCACTGTCTGTTTACACTTTAGTATGAAAACTGTTGCCTTTGTTTATCATTTTATGTTTTCATTTCGAGTCGTTTAAAGTCTTCTTGAGAATGTGAAAATCATCTTAACTTTAAAAGAGACTAACATTTACTTAAGGAATCGACAGTCGAAACTTTTCCCCAACACGCTTAGGAAATTTGGCATCGGGAAGGATTAGAAGTGGTGAAAATATCTTGAGAAAACCAAGATAGTCGAGTGCCAATCTTCACTGGCAACGGAAAAAGAAAGTATCTCCTCTCCGTGAATAATATTCACTAAAGGTATCACCGAAGGCTGATTCGTTCAACATCAGCAAAAGATTAGAAGAATAAGCATTGAATGAAAACCGGAAATAATAATCGTCGACCTCCGATTTCCAAAAGTGTACATGGTCAGAAGTCTCGAAGGACGGTATCCCATAGAGAAAACTATACGTTAATTTTACTTTTGAACTCCGATCCTCGATGCCATCCCGATATCGGCAGTCGCAATATCTATCTCTTTTAGGCTTGTTCAATGTGAACGAAGTCCCGAGTGCAATCCTTACCCACAAGCCGAGTTCCAGATTTTATTTTTAATGAGCCTCGAGTTAGTGACGCCATGTCAGCATCAATCAACATCGAAAGTTTCTAAAGGAAAATATCAACGAACTTACAAAATAACTCGGAAAAACAATAATTGTAAAATCACATAATTTACGAAAATCTTAGATAAAACACATTAGATTTACATATAAAAAGGTAACACGATACATTCAACTGTTATGACTAGAATCCTTTCAGGAAAAACATTTTTGAAATTTCATATATTAAGGTTCCCGCCAAGCTCAGGTTACATACAAACAAACACCGTTGATTCCTTGACTAACTGACACGGTTACATTGAGAACGTGAAAATCCTCACGAAAAACAGAGGAAACTATCAAGTGTCACTATTGAGAATACAAAAAAAAAGAGCACGCCCATCATGTATCTCCTGCACACAGACCTTCTCTCGGACTGCTCCTCGCGCCTTGCAGTGTTTTCATTTTCTCCTTCCCCATCATCCTCTGCGCTTCACGTAGTTGCACAATCATCTCTTGTGCTTCCCAAAGCTATCTATTGAGCCAATTTGTGCTTCCTTCACAACCTTATAGTGCTAATACCTCCTGGTTCTTCGCCGCCAACTGTATTCGCAGTTCTCTATTTTCTTGATAAAGTTCATCTATGGAAATTTGTGCTCACTCTAGCTGTTGGTTGGAGTTTCCAACGTTAGAACCAAATGTCTTTGTCTTTTTCATACGACTCCCACTTCCTTGACTACTAGTTCCGACAGGCTTTGATCGGGTCACATGAATAATGAATTCCTCAGCGGCTGGATGTTCACCCACATCAATCGATATATGTTCTCCTCCTCCCACCTTCGTGTTTTTTATGGGCCTTCCCCTCCTCCTCAGTGTCTGCTTTTGAGAGGGAATGACCTCCAACATGTGTTCTTCAGGCGTAATTCTCTCCACTTCTACCTCCGCTTGATGCATTGGCATCATTTCCGAGCAAAGGTAGGGACCTCGCTTTGAAGCCTCTGAGACACTCGACGCATTTAAGAAAGAGTCCCAGGCACGTTGGGGCTCATACCTGGCGCTCCGTCTACCTCTCAAACCCCATCCCTCATTTTGAGGGGATCCCATAGTTATACAATGTATTTTCTTAGACATCGGTAGCTAAATAAAGGACTACAACATAGAGTTTTTGCTAGAATTGAACTCGCAAGACCAGAGCTACTAATGTGTAAACTCAGTTGATGCACAGAACCCCCACAGAACTTCTAGAATTTATAGCAGAGAAGGGAAGCAAAACAGAACGTGCAACGGGATGTCTTGAATAATTAACACGTCACAGTTGGCCTACGGATACAATCTAGAATGCATGAAACATCGTCGATCGGAGTTTGCAGGGAATATACGGTACGGTCATTCCAATCTCTTTAATATGCCTAGTTTCCATTATTAGCGAATGATAGTTGACACACTTGGTGATACGGCTTCTGAAGGAACAAATTGCCTCGACCTGAGGCATTTAACGACTACCTTGTTATGACATCTGACCTTTTGGGAGCATACGCACATTTTTGGCACACATTCGACTTTGGAATCCTTTCCCAACCCCAAAGGGAAATCGTCCACTGTAATGGTTTCGACGCTCACATCTGTCGTACCTGATTTTCCACACTATGGCGCACAGATGTATCTCATTTAAACCAAAGAGGAAAGGTGGCGCAAAAAAAGACATTACAGGTCATTCAAAAGGGTGATTGGGATCACGTAACTATTAAACAATTGAGACTAATGAGCTCTACAGGTACGCATCAGTTTATTTTTCTGTTTACATCTTACTATGCTTTGCCTGATAATTAATTTCTAAACTAATTCAATCTCGATTGCAAGAAATATCCTTCCGACTACCGAACAAAGTTTGTTCTATAACCACGTCGAGGAACCCAAAAGAAACATCGAAGAAATATCGACAAATCAATGAAGGATATCGAACTCCCCGACTTCGCTTGCCCCAAAAATTTCGTCGACTTGAACAACGTAGTCAAGTCGCATACCAAGCAAGATTCGTTGTGGGCCGAAGATCTTGCAAAGATGATCGACGCGGTGTCATGGAAAGTACGACGATTCATGGATCATCCGATTAGGTCTTGAACCATGCTACAACAATTGAACTCTAGTCTAGTAAAGTACCAGATGCATGTGATGGACATCAGATGGATTCACGCGGCTCCGATGGAACAACAAATATTTCCATGGGCCCAAACTTGTGAAGAATTGTTTATCAGTTGGTCTGAGTACGAGAAAAGTCACCCTTTCAAGTTATATCCTAAGTTGACTATTAAAGAAACTGTTAGAAGATGAGGTCACGTGGAAATTTTTGTTTTTCTTAAACTGCACTTAACCATTATTTTTCAGTTGAACTTTACATTATAAATAAAGACATCTGCCAATTATTTAAAGGTCGATGGTTGTTGCAAGAACTCTTTCTTTCTGGTTGTTAAGAATTATTTTGAAGATGCTATGAATTGAGAAGTCCTTATGGACCAAAGACAAAGTTATTTTCATCAAATGCATGTGTGAGTGGACACGGAGAAGAACTATTTCCTATCTTGTTTCATGAATATATGTAACAAGTAAGAGCTATCCAATTTATTGTCAAGTTATCTGGTGCAATGCTTTGTTGTTGTTTTATTAAATGATGAAGATGATGAAGCGTTGTGTGATTATGTGATGAATGATTATGGTAGATGAATTATTTTTCTTGTCGTTATCTTATTGCATAATGTGTTTTTCTTTATGATAAATAGTTATCTCAGACAGTAATTGGATGATCACATGGTTAACATATTAGTACTAGGCATGTGGTATAGAATTGTCGTCTGCATGTTTGAGTAGCGGGTTATCCCAAGTTCGGCCTCTTCCCCAATAATTAGAACTTATTTATTTTTTGTTTCCAATTTGGTTTATACTGGCTTACACCTCACATCGGTCCCACCCAAGGGAAAATACAAAAGAGATAGTCCAAACTGAAGGAAGATCCTTCACAAGAAAACAATAAATCCCATCGATTAATTGGCCGGATTGTAAGATCTGGAGAACCATTCCATTCCAAATGCTGCAAAGTCTAATTAGGCCTTGGTGGCGGTTTGGTTCCTACTGTTGAATTAGGGATTTAATACCCATCAACAAGTTCCAAACAAAATGAGAAATTTCTTAAAACAAATGACAGAGTAGTAACCAGAAATCTGTTGTCAATCCATATAAAACAAATGTCTGTTAGATCAACAATTACTTAATGTGTAATGATGATACTGAGAGGGGGGTGAATTAGTATCAAGTACAATTTTTAAAAAAATCAACTTATACTTCAACCAAATTATATATTCAATTATATCCAATGAGCAATGTACAATAGTGCAAGAGTTACACCAATACACCACAATACACCATGCACAATATATGACAAATAACCAATAGTTAGTTTTCAAGGGAAGTAATGACTTCCAAAGGTAGCTACAACTTCCAAATATAAAGGGAGGGATAAACCTCCAAAAGGAAGATACAATCTTCCTATATCAAGAGAGGGTTGACCTCTCCATCCTTGCCTTGAAATTCGGCTTTCTTTACTTCATATTTCCTCTGAAATTCGACTTATATCTCCTTGTTCATTAACAAACTAGTGTGTGTTGAAAAATGAATGTATAATGAAATGTATTTATATGTAATGATCCCAAGCCATTATGCAAGGATCATCACTGTTTTGGTGTCTTTTTAAAACTTTTTCCTGGTTGTGGTATTTCGTCAAACACTTTGCTGATCTACCTTTTAGATGTGTTTATAT